>RCUC01155199.1:0-50984 GCA_003697995.1 Taxidea taxus jeffersonii
ACTATTATTGTATTCTTGTCAATGTGTTTCTTTGATTTTGTTATTAATTGGTTTATATAGTTGGCTGCTCCCATGTTAGGGGAGCATTGTGTAAATTTAAGGTGTACAATATGTTGGTTAGATATTTATATATTGCATTTGCCATTGTAGCAATAATCAGTACCTCTACCACGTCACATAATTATCATTTCTTTTTAGTGGTTGGAATAATTAAGATCAAAAAACAAATAATTTGAAACACATGTAATTTAAAGAAAGAAGGCTATGTATGAAGATACAGTATTTAGGTTGTGACTATTCACCCTAGATATTATACCCCAGGATTTAGTTAGAATGTTTAAAATCTAGTATGTTCAACCCAGAACTTTTGGACATAAATCTGTCAGGAACTGAGATAAATTTATATTCATCATCTGTCTTTGGTTGTCTAAGGTGAGGCCCAAATGATCATAGATTTTGTGTTAACATGGATCAATCTGGTTTTATCTCTGAATAAGCAGACTGAATTAGGATAATGATAATAGAGAAGTAGGTTTGTGTTTTTCCTTCTTCTTAAAATTTTTAGATACAGTGTGGGTAACAAAAAACAGTAGTCACTCTAATGACTAGAACAAGAAACAGTGTTGGAAAGACTTAGTATTTGGAGAAAACTGATTGGAATAACATTCCATGGGGTATAAGCACAATTTTTTCCATATAAATATTTGGGGAATACTTTGCTTTAAGAAGACTGAAGAAATTCAGTTATGGACGAGGATACTTTCTGGCATTTTGCAAAGGAAAATATAAATATGTAGTGTAAGAGAGTGTTTCTATTTGCTCCTGCTGCTCTGTCTTCCCCTCCTGTGACTCTGAAAAAAGAAATCCCATTTATAGAAGTATTAAGCTTATCGTAGAAGAATTGTCATTGGCACATGTCTTAAGCTCATGAATTCATTATCACACATGTTCAGGCTGGAGATGTGAGGTGTAATGTCCTTTTCTCTGAGGTGCCCCCAAAAGATGCACTCTGCTGTCAGGATGATTTCATTTAGACTCCATTTCCCCAGATCTTTGAATGTTGCCAATGACTACCTCTGTTCTCTCGTTGTTTCCCCTCCTGACTTACTAGAGACTGTAAATGTTATTAACTTTGAAGTGTCTATTTATGTTGTTTTACAAATGGTCACCCTCCCTCCCCTATGCAATCCAGCAAAAGTTGGGGTTTTATGTTTGCACATTGGAGACAGCCTGTTAAAGTCTTTTTAAGCTTGCAACAATCCCACCACACAGCACAGCAGGAAGGCCCGAACGCAAACATTAATCTTCTTCCTGCCCAAACAGTAGCAAACCTCTTAATGCAAACTTCTTGGCTGCATTTTGGTCTGGTTATATCTTTCACTCTACTTTTGATTCCCACCCCCACCCCACCCCCCTTTTTGCTATCCTGAAGTCTGAGGTTTTTTACATCCTAAATGTCCTTCAGTAGCAGCATAATAAATTCTCAAAGCAACTTGGGAACAGATCCTACAAAAACATTCTGGATTATGGAATTATAGAATTCATTCCAGAAGTATAGGGAGAGGCTTGAGTTTGGATATTTAAACAAATTCAAGGGCCTTGTAATTCCCTCACCTAAACACTAGAACCTTCAAAATTCTGGCACCCTAATTATTCTTCCATTACCATGGATTGCTCCCTGTTTGTAGCAATGTGTAACAGTCAGCTCTCTGGGATCCAGAAATGGAAGCCAGGTGTAGAGCACAATAAAACTATCTTATCCGCCTCTGGACAGTTGTTACATTAGAAATAAATAAACTTCCGGTTTAGACAACTAACTCTCATTTTAGGGATTCTGATACAGCACCTGCATACTCACTAATACAATTCATGAGAAAGCAGGACAGGGAAAACCTTACGGATTGTGCTCAGAATATGAGTGAAGGCAGGTGTTGGACGGGCATATGGGCATCCATGGCTGGGGAGGGGAATTCAGGATTGTAGACCCGACCAGTGAGGGTGTGTCTTCTCACATGTTGCAGACTCAGGGTTTGGAAAGGTTGAGCTGTTTGGCGTGTTCTGCGAAACATGCAGCTGGGCAATTGGGGACCAAGAGCAGTGACATCTTGCACACTGTGTTGTGATGCCCTATAACTTCATGTCTTGGTCCCATCTTCTCAACTAAGTTGGGAGCTTCTGAAAGGTAGCTTCTGTGTCTGCCGCTTTGGTATCATTCCTGGTGCCAAGCATGTGTTTTCCACTTGGTAGGGGCTCGATAAGTCCTGGTTTGTCGAGTCACTTAAATGGGTGATACACACATAAGAGCAAGAGTTAAAGAACTAGAAATACCCAAGTACAAGGAATGTCTTTCTCATCCATTGAACTGGAAAGAAACAACTCGCAAGGTCCTCTATTCCAGGCTTAATGTTACAGACGAGGTCTAAAGAGGTGAAGGGACTTGCCCAAGGTCAGCTAGTTCGGGGCAAACCCAGCATTATTCCCCACGCTTTCTGCCTTATGAGAATCACTATCGGCTCTACCTGCTTTTCTTCAGAATCTGTCCATGGGTTAGCTAGCACATACAGGACTGGCCTACTCTGCCCTTTATGTTTATAGGGTCACACATACAATAAAAACACACTTAAAGGGAGTGTACTTTTTAATTTCTTAAGCAGGGGAAAGTGATTTTTTTCAGAGTAGCTAAAATTTGAGAAAATTAGGATTCTTCAGAAAATACATTTTTCCCTTGGGAAGAGGTATTGGCGAATGGGCTGTTGCTTTATTTCTACTCAGCTGGAACCTTGGGAAGAGAATCTAGAACCTTAAGAAGTATCCTTAAAGCAAAAGGTTCTTCTGTAGCTCTTAGCATTAAAAGCCCATGTGGGAACTTTTGTGAGGGAGTGTCAGCTGCACTCAAAGTATTCAAGATAACAGTAATAGGCTAGGGCCAGAGGGCCAGATTGCATGACTTCAACTCCTTGGGAGTTCTAGATAGTATCATGCCCATTCTTACTGCAAGGCTTCCACTTCCTGTGAAGCTATGACGTAGATCTCTTTATTTCACAAGGCATACTGTAGTCTTTTTAGTGGGTTTTGTCTCGTGGAGGGCATCACAGTGCATTGAGGAAACAATGAACTGTCACTTGGATACATTACCTCTGAAGGGTTCTTTAAAATCCTCACTGGGCCTCTATTTCTTAGAGACTAACTTTGCTCATCTGGACACTTAAATGGGTCCCAAAGCTTGATAATAAAGGATGTCGTTTACAATAAGAGAAAGAAAGAGAGAGAGGGAAAGAAAGGAAGGAAGGAAGAAAGAAAGAAAGAAAGAAAGAAAGAAAGAAAGAAAGAAACAAACAAACATAAACGTTTTCTGGCAAAGGAGTAGGTGGGATGGCAGTGGTGGTGGGGCAGTGACAAGGAGAGCAAGCTGGTGGGCGCCCAAATTTCAAGCACCGGGTCAGGAAAAGTATATTCTGTTCGTCAAGTTTCAGGAAAATGAGATGTCCTCTGACAATGGTTTTCACACATATAAGCATGTCTAAATGAAATCTAATTAGGGGTAAATGGTAAAGCTTTTCCTAATTTGCTTTCTCATTCCATCAGTAAACCTTGATTTATTTTGTTACCACTTTTGGTCAAAGGCCATTACAAGACTTTCTGAGCATCGAGCAGGTTCAGTGTGATCTTCAGGATAAATTAGTTTACTGCTATAAAAATATGGTTGTACAAACATTTCCAGGACTAAACTAGCTAATGGGTTAAACAGGGTACTGGTTTTGATTTTAACTAGTAGGCTTATCCCTTAGGTTGGTCCAACACCTAGCAAACATGGGTTAACAGAGACCCAGGAGCTCCCATGGCAGAGGGATCACTTACAGCAGGGAGGGAGATTTGCTTTTCTTTCTCTTCCTGTGGACTGATCCTGTCCTGGCTGCCAGTGTATGTCAGCAAGTTCACAGGCTTTAATTCATTGTAAGCTCCAAGTTATTGCACACCAGCACACTTCCAAGAAAAGAGATGTCATAGAAATCCAAGTTACATAATGGGACCCCAGTACTAATCGAATTTTGTTGTAGCAGTGCTGCCCCATAGTAATTACAACAATGCCACCAAGACTCTTGGCATTTCTGTGTGACATTTCCTGAATTATTTGACATACTCTGTAGGAGGATACCCTTCTTCACAAAGGTTTATTTTAGGCTCTGTGTGAAATACAGATATCTGGTAAAAAGGACCAAGCTTGGTCCGTCACTGGGGCCTTCTAACCACTGGCCTTCCCCCACCCCCCAGATAAAATCAGCAGGTATTTACTTCTGAGTGTCATTGCATTTGAGTTGTCCTGCCTCTTAGTGTTGTGCCTTATGGTGTTCCAAGTCTGGGAGTGGCTCAGAGGACCCCTTCCCATGGGCACAAACCAGTGAACAGTTTGGGGCTGTATTACCTTAAGAAGAAGGTCATGTTGGAGACATTTTATTTGCCTCCTCATGATGGATCCCAATGACTAGATTTTGGGTGGTTGAGAGGACAGTGAATTTTTATGTCTAGTCATCAACTACTCCTCTCTTTCATTCTTAGGGAGAGAGGTGTAACTAAACTCAAAACTTAGTGGCATAATATAACAACTATTTTATTATGTTCATGGATTGTATGGGCCAGGAATTGAGAAAGGCCAAAGGGTTCTTCTTTGTTTCATAAGTCTAAGATGTCTCAAAGAACTAGGAATGTCTTAAATGGTTAGGCTGGAATGGCTGGTGTTGGGGGTCCATTTCCAAGGCGGCTTTTTCACTCACGTGTCTGGCACATAGTTAAGATGGCTGAGTGACCCCTCAGTTGAGACTATTGACCTGAATATCTATATGTTGCCTCTCCAATATGGTGGTCTCAGGTGGTTGGACTTCTACCATGGTGGCTCAGGGCTCCATCATGAATATTCCATCAAACAGCATGGAAGCTGTATGGCCTTTTATAACCCAGTCTCTAAGGTCCCTAGCATCATGTCTGTCATTTATGAATCAAAACAGACACAAGCCTTTCCCAATTCAAGGAAAGAAGACATAGATCCCATCTTTTTTTTCTTTCAGTGATTCATTGGTGTTATATAATACCCAGCGCTCATTATATCACATTCCGTCTTTAATGTCCATCACCCTATTTCCCTAACCCCCACCTCCCTCCCCTCCAGCAACCCTCAGTTTCATTTCTATGATTAAGACTCTCTTATGGCTTGTGTCCCTCTCTAGTTTCATCTTGTTTTACTTTTTCCTCTCTTCCCCTGTGATTCTGTTTTGTTTCTCATATTCACCTATCAGTGAATTCATATGATAATTGTCTTTCTCTGATTGACTTATTTCACTTAGCATAATACTCTGTAATTCCATCCATATTGTTGCAAAGGGCAAGATTTCTTTTTTTGTTTTGATGGCTGCTTAGTATTCCATTGTATATATATACCGTGTCTTCTTCTTCTTCTTCTTTTTTTAAAAGATTTTATTTATTTATTTGACAGACAGAGATCACAAGTAGGCAGAGAGGCAGGCAGGGGGGGGGCGGAGCAGGCCTACCATCAAGCAGAGAGCCTGATGCAGGGCTTGATCCCAGGATCCCGAGACCATGACCTGAGCCAAAGGCAGAAGCTTTAACCCGCTGAGCCACTCAGGCATCCCCCATGTCTTCTTTATCCATTCATCTCTTGATGGACAGCTGGGTTTTTCCATAGTTTGGCTATTTGTGGACATTGCTGCTGTAAACATTCAGGTGCGTGTGCCCTTTTGGATCACTGCATTTGTATCTTTGGGGTAAATACCCAGTAGTGCAATTGCTGGGTCATAGGGTAGCTCTATTTTCAACTTTTTGAGGAAACTCCATACTGTTTTCCAGAGTGGCTGCACCAGCTTACATTCCCACCAACAGTGTAAGAGGGTTCACCTTTCTCCACAGCCTCGACCATATCTGTTATTTCCTGACTTGTTAACTTTAGCCATGCTGACTGGTATGAGGTGGTATCTCACTGTGGTTTTGATTTGTATTTCTCTGATGCCAAGTTATGTTGAGCATTTTTTTTCATGTATGTGTTGTCTATTTGTATGTCTTCTTTGGAGAAATGTCTATTCATGTCTTCTGCTCAATTCTTAATTGAGACCCCACTTTTAATAGGAGGAATGTCATAGAATTTGCAGCCATGTTTTGAATATCCATGTGAGCTTTCAAGTTGGTTTAGGAAAGCTCCCAGTACCTATGGTGACTATAGACTAAAGCAGCCCATTCATGAACTAATCCATTTCTTTTCTAATCTTACACTAGGGTGGGACTGCCTCCTTGTACTAGTTAGGGTAAAGCCTCAACTATTGATACAGAGACATCCCAGAATATAGTGACTCAGATAAGGTAGAAGTTTATTCTTCTCTAATATATCCAGATGTACATAGTGAGATGGTCATTCAGAGATCCAGACTTTTTTTTTTTTCCTCATTTTGTTGCTTCATTGTTCTTCAAAGTGTTATCCCCTTCCATATTGTCAAAGGTGGCTTTTCATCACCAGGTTTGCATTCTAGGACAAGGGGAAGAGAAAATGGAGGATAAACAGCTTCCTCTTTTTTAATTTAATTTTATTTATTTGATGGAGAGAGAGAGAGAGAGAGAGAGCGAGCACAAGCAGGGGGAGGAGTAGACACAGAGGGAGAAGCAGACTCCCCACTGAGCAGGGAGCTGGATGCAGGGCCATGACCTGAGCCAAACTTAGACGCTTAACCAACTGACCACCCCAAAAAACTTCAAGAAAGTGACATAGAAATTGCACACATCACTTCTATTCATAGTAGTTTTGTAGCATGGATATCCCTAGCTGCAAAGGAGGCTGGGAAATATAGTCTCTAGTTGGGTGTCCATGAGCCCTAATAAAAGTTGTGTGTGCATAGGATTCTATCACTAAAAAGAAGAAAAGGACACTGGGTAATAGGGGAACAATTAGTGGTTTCTGCCACCAGCTTTTGAGACATCCCTGGAATATTTGCCAAGCATATTCAAGAACAGAGGTTGGCAAATTTATTCTGTAAAGGGGTAGAGAGTAAATGTTTTAGGGCTTGGGGGCCATATGGTCTCTGTCTATATTAGTTTTCTATTGTTGCTGTAAAACAACAAATTTATCTTACAGTTTGGTAGGTTGGAAGTCTCACACATGTTTGACTGGGCTAAGACCAAGGCTGCATTCCTTTCTGGAAGCTCTAGGAAAGGATCCATTTCCTAGCTCACTGGAGTGGCTTGCAGAATTTCTTGCACACAGCCTCCTGCATTTCAGAATGAGCACTGGGGGCATCTAATCCTTCTCATGCGGCCATCTCTCTCATTGGTCACAGCTGGGGAAAGATTTTCCACTTTTAGGGACTCATGCAATTAGTTTCAGTCATGTAAAATAACATTCACAAGTTGTGGGTAATAGGACACAGGCACTTCGGGGGCAGTCATTCAACTTAGCTGTTGTAGGTCAAAGGTAGACAGAGACAACATGTAAGCAAATGGGCATGGTTGTGTTCTAATAAAACTTTATTTACAAAAATATGTCATGGGTTGGATTTGGCCTGTGGGCTATCTTTTGCCAACCCTCCTTCATGAGCATGAAAATGAATTGTTGACTGAGGGCTCTTAGGCAGACAGAAATCTACTACCTCCAGTAGTAGGTGGACACTGACAGTTAGGTGTGCCCATTCCCTAAACGGAATTTGGCATGAAATGTGTTCTCAGGGCAGCAATTAACTGCTTCTGCTAAGGCTATCTTTACACTGAATTAAAATTACTTTTTTCAGTGTCTGGTTTTTGTCCCCAGATGATGAGCACAGGAGGCTTGTCTAAGTCATTTTTGTACCTTCCCTAATGCTTAATGGCATTGAGCCCTTAGTAGGTGTTCTGTAAATGTTCATTAAATACAGGAAACCTCATGTAATGGTTAAATGAGGGAGGCATGTGTTTAAATACACACACACAAGTATTATTTATGTGTTGGGTGAATATGTTTTTCTTCTGGGCAGACATTCCCTTCTGATTAGATTTGACTGTTTTGTTTTATTCTACAGGTTAAGCCTGACACTGTGATTTTCCATAAGGGTTCCTGAAGATAGATCTTAAAAAAATTTTTAAACCAATTTTTGTTGCCCTAATGAAAATGAAAGGGCAAAGCCGGAATTATACATTAGCTGGTGAAGTCAGTAGTATGCATTTGACAGACATTTAATTTCTGCCTGCTTTTGCCAAAATAACAATGTGAGCATAAGGAAATTTGCAAATGGAAATAATATTTTCCTGAGTGTTATCCCAGACATTGGACTTCAGTGTGGGTTGAAAAGTGCACAGAAAGGTTTTTGACCTGCCAAGCCATGAGTTCAGCTGTTGTAGGATAAACACAGAACTCTGATGACATTAACAACATCTGAGCCTGAAGTGGGCCAGGAATCCATCTCTACCTTATTTATGTGAAGTGTTCTCACACTCACAGCTTGTAGCCAAAATAATAACTTTATAGGTGTGTAAGTATTGGGGGTCTTAACTGAAGCCATTTTATATGTGAAGTCTTATAGGAACAACTCCTTTCATCCCAGATGTTCAATGAAATTAAGATACACAGAGGGCACTTTATCCAAAAAGCAAGGACCAGTCTTGGATCGGGACATGGCATGGATGCTTATTAAGTTATATAACCATGTAAGACATGGCCATAAGGCCACTCCACCCAGTTGAAATTGGCTCAAGTCTCTTAGGTAGATTGAAGAAAAAAAAAGCCTCAATTCTTAGTACAAATGTCATGCATTTAAAGAGCTCACTTATGCTTATGTTTCCAGTCCAAGGCGGTAGGTCTAGAATTCCCTAAGCTCTCTCCCAATCTGAGAGAACCTTATGAATACTCTGCTTCCATACCCTCTGCTTCCCTAACACCTATGAAATAAACTTCTTTTGCTCAAAATTATTGTTAGTGGCACAGCCAGTGTGTCCACTGAATCATTGTACTTGCTAATAAAAAATGTTAAGATGTCAGACCAAAGTCTAGCTTTCTGGGAATGCCCTTATGCCAACAACAAAGCACTAGAATTATGTTTTGGAGCAAAACAAGCAACAGTAGGGTGCTTCCCATGTCATAAAAGCATTTTTCTTAAAGATTTTTTAAATTTATTTGAGAGAGAGAGAGAGAGAGAGCTCACACACAGAAGGAGAAGGAGAAGTGGGCTCCCTGCTCAGGGACTCAGATGTGGGACTCAATCCCAGGACCTTGAAATCATGACCTGAGCTGAAGGCAGATGCTTAACCAACTGAGCCACCTAGGTGCCCCGCATGTCATAAAAGCCTTTATGCTAACATTGTCAGCCTCACTAAAGTCTGTTTACTATTTCTGTTCCTCTTTTGGCTTTTCTCCCTAACTTGTTATGAAAGCCAGTGCTCTTAAAAAAAGCCAAAGCCCCATCTAATATGATTTACCCTTTATTAGGTACTAGCCATCCCCTTACTCCTTCCAGGAATTTGGCATGAAATTTGTATTTTCTCTGGTATATCTCAGCCCTATAATTTACAAGATATGCTAGGCAACCCTACCAACCTCTCTGCTCTAGTCTCCTATCAACTAAAAATTCTCAAAGTATTACCTATTCGACCTGGACATTATGGCTGGTAATTCTCTGAAGTCCTGTGCTGGGTGTGGGTGGCCATTTGATGTGAAAGCACCTGGCTTTCTGACCAATTTTTATTTGATGCTTTGCCTTCCTGTGGTGGGCTTCACATGTTTATTATTTATGAGCTTGGGTAATTTTTTTAAATAAAGTAAATACAAGTTAAAGAATAGACTTATTAAGTTTTTGTTTTTGTAAGGTCGTTTACTGTTCTGGGCTGAATTGTGTTCCCCCCAAATTCCTGTATTGAAATCCTAACTCCCAGGACCTCAGAATGTGATGGCATTTGGAGATAGGGCCCTTTGAGAGGTAGTTAAGGCAAAATAAAGTCATCAGGGTGGGTCCCAATCCAATATGACTTGGGTCCACAAAAGAAGAAATTAGGGTACAGACATACCCACAGAGAGAAGACCAGGTGAAGACCCAAGCAGAAAATGATCATATGCAAACCTAGGAAAGACCTCAGAAAAATAATAGCCCTGTGAAAACCTTGATGTTGGACTCTAGCCCTTAGAACTTGGAAGAAATAGGGGCTTCTGTGTGGCTCAGCTGGTTAAGGGCTTGACTCCTGATTTTGGCTCAGGTCATAATCTCAGGATCTTGAGACTGACCCCCGGGTCAGGGTCCCTGCTCAGCGTGGAGTCTGCTTGGGATTCTTTCCTCTCCTCCCTCTCCCTACCCTCTCCCTCCACCTCTACTCCCCACCCCACCCCAATAAATAAATAAATAAAATCTTAGAAATACATTTCTGTTGTTGAGGCCACCCAGTCTGTGGTATTTGTTATGGCAGCCCAAGCAAACCAAGGTATTTACTATTATTTTCATTTTTCCCTAGCAAACATTGATTATGCTTTTCATGTTCATAGATTACATTGTAAGAGGACAGTGTGTTGTGGGTCACAAGGAAGGGAGATGATTTCATGTAGGTGAGCTCAAGACTTGATTTGTTAAGAGCATCCAGCAGCATGACCAGAAACTTCTAGCATTACCAGGGCCATTACAATAACAATGACCTGAAATCATAATCTGAAAGATAATGTAGGATAGGCATGACTTCTCTGGGCTAAAAGTTTTATAGAATGGGTTATAAAGTACTCTCCTGGGGCCACAGGTCCAAATCAGGAAGCTCAAGGACCATGTTTGTAACAGGTATGCCTGGCCCATAGAGTGTTTTAAGATGAATTCTGCCACACACACACACACACACACAATTCTTGCTCTTCTTAGAAGTTTTTGCGGACCAGACTGAAGGACAGCTGCCCCCTTAGTTGGATGCTGAACTCTAGAGTGCCCTACCCCTCTCCTTATTGTCACGTAATTCTGTCTGCCTGTCTGTTACTGAAGCTGCCTTGTCCAGATAATGGAAACACACACACTATCAGCTCCTAGATGATCAATTTTGAAGAGCGGTCATTGAAAAAGGTGAAAGGTCATTTCAGAGGTGAAAAGTATTTGGGAAACTCAACAGCCTTTAGATACACTTCCTTGGAGATTTTCAATGTACATGAACACATTGAAAGACCTGGGAAGTTTTGTTAATAGAGAAATCTATTTAGCTTTGTTCCCCAGCTTTTCCCATTCCCATTCATTTATTTGTTAGAGAGAGAGAGAGAGCGAGCACAGGCAGACAGAGTGGCAGGCAGAGGCAGAGGGAGAAGCAGGCTCCCTGCCGAGCAAGGAGCCCGATGTGGGACTCCATCCCAGGACGCTGGGATCATGACCTGAGCCGAAGGCAGCTGCTCAACCAACTGAGCCACCCAGGCGTCCCTCCCATTCCCATTCGACTAGAAAATCCCATTTCTTTGAGCAACGTATATCTGACATCCAGTGGAAGTAGTGTTCTGTGGAACATGCTTTGGAAAACGTTGAAGTGGATTCTTACAGTCTGGGCCCAACTGAGGACGGAAGAATGAGAGAATTCGAAATCTGTACATTACTAAATAATATGCACATTCATAAAGAACACTTGAAGAGTTAATGTAAAAAAAAGCTTAAAAAAAGTAAAAGTACAGTTATTTTATTAAGGAACAATATAATTTTTGTGATGTTATTTGAAGGAAATCTACATAAATGACCGTAAACCACCAAATGCATGACCAATGTTATCAGCTGTGGGAAACAGTTTTTCTAAAAGTGAAGTGTTTTGCTCCTTGTACAAGAAAAATAGATGTTAGCTTCATGAGAACTGTATTACAATTAGTTTTGCTGTGCTCCAGTGTCTTTGTTATTGCACCGTAATGAATGTGTCACTCTCTTCATATTTCAGGTCAATGATCTGATTGGACTGTAAACATTTTGTTAGACAAAACTTATACCCATTATACTTGCAGTCATTTAAAACAGGGAATGTGTGCAAACAAACTCAGATATCCCTTTGTATTAGCTACTTTATTAGAGTAATAATGTGTGAATCCTGATTTGCATGTTCAACTAAATGATTGCAAACAGTTTTTGACACATAAATTCACGGTGGCTCTACGTGCTTCCACTGAGTTTGGCAAGAGTGAATTGGTCTATTTGAGTTATCCTCCTTTGATTTCTCCAAGAAAATCAATATAATAAAGTAATTCTTTCCTGCCATCCTCTTCTTTGCTAAGCTCTTCTGAGAACAGTCAGAAGATGTTTTTCCTTCAATTATTTCAGGCTGTTTGCATTAAATTCTCTCCAACAGGCGCCAGTAAATGTGTTCCCTTAATAAGGATGTCTCCCTTTGAAATAAGCTAAATAAAATTTTACATTTAAGGTGAGTAAGAACCAGTTATGGAGAAAATTGCTCAATATCTGTTCTATTCTAATTTCTTTTTCCATGCAAAGCATGTTGCAGGTCTATATTGAGGAAAAAGTGTGATGATGTGGCATGCATAATTCATGCTTCTGGCCTTCCACACACATTTATTTTTTCCATCAGACTTCCACATGTTTAGATAAGGTCCAGCATTCTTCTTTTCTGCTATCAACAGAACTTATTTTTTTTGTTTTTGTTTTTGTTTTTTTTTTTAATTTAAGCTTTATTTAAACACATAATGTAACCCCACCACCCTCTCCCAACCCCTCTTCCCCCCACCCCCCTCAGTTTGTTTTATGACATTAAGAGTCTCTTTTGGTTTGTCTCCCTCCCGATCCCATCTTGTTTCATTTTTACTTTCCCTACCACCTTAACTCCCACCCCCGTTGCATCTCCACTTCCTCATATCAGGGAGATCATGCGTATTATGCTTAGCGAAATAAGTCAACTGGAGAAAGACAACTATCAAGAGAACTTATTTTTAAGGAATAGGACATAAAATATTTGGGGGCTTTACTTTTTCAGAAGAACATTTGGGGTCATCTCACAATATAAGATTTTTTCCTGTGGCTACTTTAGATTTTGTTTGTTCTGTGAGCGGTGGTGCTGTTTTGTTAGATGGAAGGATCCCATTTATTTAAGTGGATGGAATCCTTGTTGATAAATATGTCCTCTTCTGTGCATTTACTTCCCACTGCCATTGCTTGGCCTAAGAAATCATCATTTCTTTCCCAGATTACTTCCCCCCACACATGGTGAGTATTGCTCCTGCCTACAAATACATACACACGTGCCCGTGCACACACACACACACACACCCCTAAACCAGATTGTCAAAGTGGCTAAAGACTGTAGAGAACTCCCTGTCTGGCATGTTCCCCTGTCCAGCCTTTTCCATCAATCATGTTTATTGAGTGTCCACAATATAAAAGGGCCATTCTATTAGGGGCTATTAAGAATCTGAGAAAAAGTTGTGATATCTGCCTGCAGTCAATCTAGAAAATCTAGTAGATTTTTGTGGGAGATGTTTGGGAGTCAGAATGCAGTGAAAATCACCAATCATGTCTTAGCCACCGTGGCACTCTTTCTGTATTAATCCTCTTGTTGGGGAAAAAAATATCAGGAGCTCATGGCCTTTAAATGTTCCTAATTTGCCACCTATTACATAATGATATGTATTCTCAAGCATACATTTTAATTTCTGAGATTAGGACTTTAATAGTGAGGGTTTCAAATAATTTCAAGGAGCATCCAAAAGTCAAGGCAAGCTAAAATTATTTCTTCTCCGTACTGGTGATCTGGTGACTATAACATCCTATTCATTCCTTTTCCTCTTCAAGGTCACTCAAAGCCCCTAAGTAGAGCTACATTAGGGAGGAGAATTTGGGAGTTGCTGTGAATTTTCCTCTTCCTTAGGGTATCTTCGCAGTAATGAGGGGTGTTCCTGACGATCTTGGACACCTAACACATGCATCAGATTTTCATATGATATTTCTTCCAGAGGTTTCTGAGTTGCCAGGGAAAGTTTTGTATCTACAGAGCTGTCAGCTCACCCATCTCCTCCCCTGAACCCTGACACTCCTCGGCTCCCCTCCCTATCCATTCTGTACTCAGGATTCCAGGCGGGGAGCTGCAGCATTCCCATTAAACAGGAGCACATAACTCAGATCAAATCTCCGTGGTAAATCGGCTTCTCAGCATCTGGTGCCGTTCCTTTAATGAAGCCTTTTTCTCTCCATGATATGAATCCATTAGACACTGAGAAGCTGGAGTATGTAAAATATTTTGTTTATCTGGCCCTTCTCAAAGGTACTGTCTGTCATCATAGATGTCTGCAGTAAATATAGCAACAGCATCAGTGGATGTGTGAGGCGATTAGATTTATGAGGCACATAAACTGAAAGCTTCTAATAACCATAATTCCTAACTTCAATCATAATACCAGTATTAGTGTCATGTTTTCTGGAGGATTTTATGTTTCTAAAAATATCTTAATTGTGGTTACCATTTTACCCTATAATTCCTTTAATTTGAACGTGGAAGGGCTCTGTCAGAGATGAATCTAGGGAAAACAGCCCACCCTTCTGTATTGTTTCTGTGGGCAGTGGGGCAAGATGGATTGCCCGTCTCGCATGTTTTGCAATTAAATTAGATAAATTTCCTTGGGAAAAAAAGAGAGCCCACACTAATAAGGAACAACTGGTGACAAAATCCAATGCGGGGGTGGGGAATAGAGTAGGATCTTTGTCCTCACTCCCATTCTCCTACCCCACCCACTATCCCCAGGGAGATTCTGTCTGAGTGCCTTTAACATGATCTCTTTCTAATTATTTGGCATCATTTGAAAAGCCTTTGAAAGGATGCCAATCATCAGTCGATTTTCCTTTTGACCCAGGCCTGAGATGTCAGTTCAGGTGTGTGATCCTCAATTCTTGGCTTGTGAAGTCTATCTTTGACTTTGAGGGATAAAAGAAAGACCTCTTGGGGCTGCTCAGAATACACATGCACACGCACATGCATGCACACACACAGGCACACTGTTTTTAACAATTTCTGAACTAAACATGAAAAAAATATATTGGCATTATCCCATGAAACACTTGGTCATTTGGTCTTGCTATTTACAGTGCAACTCATTCAAGTTCACTAGAAGGGTCATTTGAGTGAGTGGTTATTTTCGCTTCTTTGTGGAATTGGCAGATTTGAAGAACACCCCAGATTTAGCCATTGAAAGATGATTCCACACATACATCACTGAACTTAAGATCCTGACAGGTGACATGGTAGACTCTGGCCAGAGACAGGGACACTGGTCCAGTGGATATGTAACCTTTTTTTTTTTAAATGAATAGAGACATAATATAAGCTTGTCATGTAACATTCAAACAATAGAGATGTGTAAAGTAAATACATAATTCTACCCTCTACAGATAACCACTGTTAAAACCTCGGGATATATTGTTTCAGGCTCTTTGCTAGTACTGTTCAAATACATTGTTATTTCACATAAATGGAGTAACACTTTACATGCTGTTTCATGGCTATCTTTTTAATTTAATAATATATCATGGATACTTTTGAAAGTGAGCACACATTTGTTCCAATCTCTTTAATGCTTCTGTGCATTCCATGGGATAGTTGACCATAATTTATTTGCTGTTTTCCTACTAGTGAGTATTAAAATGGCCGTCCGTTTTTTCCTTCTTATAAATAATGTTTCCAAGAACATATTGGTCCATCATGAACCTTTAGATGCCAATAAGAGTATTTCTGCAGGGTAAATTCTGAAAAGTGGGATTGAAATGTTTACAGTTATTATCAAATTCAAAGATTGATATGTGATAGAAAGTTGCCTTCAACTGTGACCTTCTTTCCAGTTTTACCAATAATACATGAGAGTGATGTTTCTCTTCATCCCAGTATGGGAGATGAAGCTCATCATTTCATTTCTGTTTCAGCTCATCCTTTTGTCTTTGCTAGGTCCCCACATAAAACTGTTGTGCTGCTCGCATTTGCTATTCTTGGATTAGTAATAACGTGGGGAATCTTTTCATCTAGATATATGTGTTTTTTCTTTTCACTAGTTTTATACCTATCCTTGTCCTATTTTCTATTGGAGTTTTCATCTTTTCTTTATTAATTGAAAAATAATTTTTATAGATACAAATGTAGTGATCTGAAGGGGCACGTACACCCCAATGTTTATAACAGCAATGTCCACAATAGCCAAACTATGGAAAGAGCCCAGATGTCCTTCAACAGGTAAATGGATAAAGAAGATGGGGTATATATACACAATGGAATATTATGCAGCCATCAAAAACCTGGAATCTTGCCTTTTGCAATGATGTGGGTGGAACTTGAGGGTATTAGGCTAAGAGAAATAAATCAATCAGAGAAAGACAATTATCATATGATCTCACTGATATGAGGAATTCGAGAAACAAGACAGAGGATCATAGTGGAAGGGAGGGAAAAGTAAAATAAGTCGAAACCAGAAAGGGAGACAAACCTTAAGAGACTCTTATTAATCTCAGGAAAAAAGCTGAGGGTTGCTGGAGTGCAGGGGATGGGAGGGATGGGAGGGATGGGGTGGCTGGGTGATGGACATTGGGAAGGGTATGTGCTATGGTGAGCTCTATGACTTGAGTAAGACTGATGAATCATAGACCTGTATGCCTGAAATGAATAATATATTATGCATTAATAATAAAAATACTTTTTATGTATTATGTTCATGATAGAAGCTGAAAATAATTTTCTAAGTGTTTTATTTCTTTTTCAAACCTATGGTGTGCTCTATCACACAGAAATTTTATATTTTGGGGGGTAAAGTCTATCGATCTTGTCTTTTATGATTTCTTACCTTTGTTTCCTGATAAGAAAGATGTCTTCCACCTAAGACAATAAGCATATTCTCCTATACTTACTTCCAGTTATTATTTGGTTTTAAAAAATGTTGAAATCTTTAATAAATCAGTATTTTATAAGAATAAAATAGGTAAAAGTCTAACTTATTGTTTCTTTCCAAATAATTATTAATGGCCTCCACATTACTTAACATCAGTCCTCTTTTCCTTATTAAATTTAAAGGCTCTAGTTAAGTCAGTAAGCACCCATGTATTTACTGATCTATTTCTGTATTCTCTGTTCCATTAATCTATCCCAAACAATACCACGTTGTTTTAGTCACAGTTTCTTTAAAATATATTTGAATTTCGGAGCACCTGGGTGGCTCAGTCGGTTAAGTGTTTGCCTTAGGCTTAGGTCATGATCTCAGTGTCCTGGAATGGAGCCCCCCATCACGCTCATTGTTCAGTGGGGAGTCTGCTTCTCCCTCTCCCCTCTGTCCCTCCCTGCCCCCTCATGCTCTCTTTCTCTGTCCCAAGTAAATAAATAATATCTTTAAAATATATATTTGAATGGGGGTAGTGCAAATTCTCTCATTACATTTCATTTAAAAAAATGTATCAGGTATCTTGTGCATTTACTCTTCCAAATTTTATTATCAATTTGTAAAGATTGACTAAAACTGAAACTTTTGGAATTTTTATTAACATAGTTTATTTTGAGAATCGTCATTTTCTTCTAAGGGCATTTCTCTGTCTTCCCTTATTGAGTATGTTATGAGCACTAACTGCTCTCCCCAAATGTACATGTGAAGATGGTAGACACAAATAACGTGGGCTGAAACTTTTCAGAAAGGTAACGTTATGATGGACTAGAAAGTGACAGATAAGTCAAAGCAACAGTGATATGGAAAATGGCAAAGGGAAGAGATAGACAGAAGTGAGTACAGAGTGAGTAGAGAATGGATGGAAGTGAGTACAGAGAGAGGAAAGAGAGAACAAGAATCCAAGGAGAAGGGTTGATTGAAGAGCATGATGAAAATGGTGACCTAGGGTTGGCTAGGCAGGAAAGGGCCAGAGGGGGTGGAATGGCTCGAGTCTCATTCCTATTGGCTGGGGCTGCAGAGAACACATTGAGCAATGGCCCAGAGCCCAGGGGATACAACGCCAGTGATGGAGGGTGGGCCTGGCAAGGCAGAGGTGAATGTGGAGTCCTTTTGTCTATGAGCTGAGTGCTTGGCCAGAAAGAATATGGAGTTCAATTACTCTAGGGAGAATTGAGATGAATGGGGTATGGTGCAGCAGGGTAATATGGGCAGGCAAGAGAGTCTAGCCCAGAAACTGAAGTAGGAATTTGGAGGGAGCTCTGCTCATGGATACAGGCCTGGTATAGGACCAGCCTGAGCATAAAGGTCAGGTGCTTTGTCAGGAAGATTTCCGACCCTGAGGACCTTGTCAGTTTCCCTTCCCACCTTCCACCCCTTCCTGCTTCGCATTTTCTAGGGCTCACCACAGGGTTATATGTGTGCAACATAACTTGCTCAATCAAGCTGTACTACCCGAGTTGTGCAGTGGCGGGCACTTAACCAAAGCTGGGCCAGGTCCTCACTTCCCAAAGAGAGTGGGTGTTGGGACCGAAGGAGCAAGTGGATCTTTGTGGAAGCAGCTGTATTTCAAAACATAAATCCCCGGAGGTCTTAGGGATCGTGCCTCATTATGAGGACTGAGAGGCAGGGAAAAGTGAGATACTTTAGGAAAGAATAGAACACGTGCACAGGACGAACAGAGACCGATTCTTCCTTCCAGCTTATGTTTGAGACCCAGCAGCATTCTCTACTTTGAGCTCAGTGAGGTACTCCAGAATGGCCCCTTTTGTAAAAGAGCTAGCTCAAACTGGGTTTGTGTTACATAGGGTCTTGGAGGTCTTAGATAAGATAGGGACCAAGGAAGATAGAGTGGCAAAGCCATGAATTTTCTTATTAATAAAAGCCAACATCCAAATTAAAGGACTAAAACATCCTTGGTGGAATTCCAGAAAGCAAGGATTCCACAGGCTAAATCTAAAAATAGAAGTCTGGGGTCTGTGTTCAGCTAGACCAAACTTGGCAGCTGGGAGGGGTGGAAAGAGAACTGGACAGGGTCGGAGAAAGCCAGGCCCAAGGCTGTGGAGCTCTGTAGGTTTGAATGGATAAAATGGTGGATAAACTTGTGCCTGCTTTATGGTTCCTGCCACACCCAAATTTTCTGAGATGTGTGTGGGGACCCGGTGCCCCTAGTGCACTGTAAGATACTATTTCCATGGAAGTCAATGTCACAGCTGTCTCTTGCCCTTGTATTATGACTCTGCACTCTGTGGGATAAGGTGCTGTAAACTTAGTAGCTGACTGAGGTGTGATCGTGGAATGGGAGGAGATGGGATAAGATGTGTAGGGTAGATGGGGTCCTATGGGGGGCCTCAGGGTAGCATGATGCCAGGGAGTGTCATGATCCCCGTCGTGGGTGGGAATGGTGCCCTCTGAGACACAACCTAGAGCACCACGTGAGTGAGGCCCCTGGAACTGTGTGATGTGGTGGTCCCAATCCCAGGATCACAACAAAAGAGAAAGCCCTCTCATGCTTAGAACACTTGCCTTGGCCAGGGCCAGTGGTTAAATATAAAAACAATCCTCAACTAGAGGAATTCCCTTGGCAGCTTCCTCACGACTGTGTTTTCCAAACCTCTGGGAAAAAGCTGAAAACATTAGGCAAAGCATGGATCTGGCTGGTACTCACAGGCATGCACCCCGTAAACTGTGTCAGCACCCCATAAACATGCCATTTTTAATGACAAGTGCATGTCCCCATTCACTGCCATCATTTATTCTACCGCAGAACCTCCCGGAACTTTGTTTCCAGAATTCCTTTTATCTTCATCATTAAACCAGCCTTGGGGAACTACTGAGATCTGTCATCCTGAACCTGAGTCCTATCTCCCTCTGACCTCACCCGAGCAGTCATCTAAATAGCGACAGAGGCTGTCGAATAATTCGGGCAACCTTGTGCAAGGCCTCCTGGACAGGCTCGTGTGGAAAATTCGGACCCGTCGATCATCCCATAATGGTTTCTGGATGTTCACCCTGAAATCAGGATGCCTTCAGACATGTGCTTTGGTGATAATTCCCATGTGTAGGTGCCTGGGAGTCAGAGGGTACATAAAAAGGATATGCACACCACCTGGAAAGAGGGGTGCACAGCCAAAGATGCGCAGAAAAATGTGGTGTGAGGCCCGGGGAATGGTGTTAGGAGGGCTAACGTTCGGGGTGGAGCTGGGGGTTGCAAAAATGACAAAAAGCAAAGAAAAACCCCAATGGAATCAAAGTACCCCCTACTCTCGCCTTGTAAGGAAAATGAACCAAGAAACACAATGAAAAAGAACTTTTTTTGTTTGTTTTGTTTTTGTTTTTGTTCGTTTTTTGTCAGTGGGGAGCAAAATGAGAGGGGCACCTTCCGAGTGGGAAGCCCTGGTGTAGAGCCGACTGCCTTGTCCCATGACCTTCTGAGTTTCTCTCAAGGAGAATGGGTTTTGCACAGCCCAGAAGGGATGCTGAGGTGGGGGGGCACTGGTGCTCCTGGGAGACTAGCAAGCTGCCTCGGAGAAGCGGCATGGATTAGGGTGTCCAGGCCCAGTTGACCACACCAGAGCTCGGAAGGGAGGTAATTTGCAAGTGTGGCGGAGGGGTGGTTAACAGACCTGGTCAGGGATTTTTAAGAGGTGGCAAAGATTGGAAGACAAGTCTGTCTTGATTTCAAAAAAGAGAATTCTGAGGCACCTGGGTGGCTCAGTGGGTTGAGCCTCCGCCTTCAGCTCTGGTCATGGTCTCGGGGTCCTGGGATCGAGCCCCACATCGGGCTTTCTGCTTAGCGGGGAGCCTGCTTCTGCCTCACTCTCTGCCTGCCTCTCTGCCTACTTGTGATCTCTCTCTCTGTCAAATAAATAAATAAAATTTTAAAAAAAGAGAGAGAATTCTGACAAATATAGAAGACCAAGACTGCTGATCTTCTGCCTAATTTTGGAACAGATTCTAACATGGTGTGTGAACCCTTAGAAATAGAATAAGTCTTGTTTATTAGGGAGCGTATATGGATTCATAAGGATAATTCAATTCAGTGCAATTAACTCTCTCACCTCGCTCCCTCTATCCACTCTCCTTCCCTTCTTCTTTCTCCTCTCTTTTCTTTTAAATTAGAAATTGAACAGAGAAGGGAATTCCAGAGATAAAGTATGGCTACTTTCCTAAAGGCATTTAATTTCTTCTGTATTTTTTTTAAAAAGATGGACAAATATGGGAAATATATTTATATACAATAATTATTAAATTAAAGCATTATTATATAGAAAATATGTTACATATTATACTGATATATGATTATTGCCATAGACTGAATGTTTATATTCCTATCCCCCAACCCCCAAATTCATATGTTGAAACCTAACTTCTAGTATGATAGTATTTGGAACTGGGGTCTTTGGGAGGTGATTATGTCATGAGGATAGAGCCCACATGAATGGGATTGGTGCCCTTAAAAAGAGATCCCAGAGATCTCCCTTCCATTTTCTGCCATGTGAGGACATAATGAGAAGACAGCTGTTTATGAACTAGGAAGCTGGTCCTCACCAGACACTCGATCTGCCCACGCCTTGATCTTGGATTTCCAGCCTCTAGATCTTTGAAAAAAAAAGGTTTGTGTTTTAAGCCACCCAGCCTATGGTATTTTGTTATAGCAGCCTGAATGGACAGAAATACCACATAATAAATATTATATAAGGTTACATTAACATATATTATTGATAACAATATATAATAACATTAATATATAATTATTTAATATTATATTTTTAATGGAAAATGATTAAAAATATCTGAATAGGATGGAAGAATATATAGTTAAGCGGCCAAAAGAGTTGCTTAATCGATTAGTGTCAACCAGAGGAAATTGAATGGTAGAGTAGGGATTGTACAGAGCCATCTGGGGAGCTAATTAGAGGTGCAAATCCCCCTCACTCTGGACCTAGGAAATCACTAAGGGGAGGGGCCTGGGAATCACCATTTCAAATAGATCTCCAGGTGATTCTCAAGCCCCCAACAAGTCTGCACTTTAGACCTGACTTCTCTCCTGACTCTGGACTTGTATACCCAACAGCTTTCTCAACATCTCCACTTGGATGTCTCACAAGAATCTCAAACATAGTTTGCCCAAAATAGAACACTTTATCCCCCTTCCTCCCCATCACCTCTTCCTTCAGGAAGGATACCACCATCTGTCTAGATGCTTGTCCAAAATCTAGGAGTCGTTCTTTTTGCCCTCAAATCCTATATTGGTTTTGCCTCTGAAGGAAATTATGATTCTACTCTCTCTCACCACAGCTACCCTGCTATCCCTGGTTTAAATCAACAGCATTCTCCTCTGGGCTACTGCTGTTTCCACCCCCGGTCTCCCTGCCTCCACTCTGGCCCCATTCCTTCTTCTTAGAGCAGACAGTCTCTTCCTATGGTCATGACAGACAACTGGTCCCAAATTTCTCATGTTGGCCTGCAAGCCCTCAATCTGGGTCCTGACTCACTCTCTGACCCCCTGATGAACAACCTATCCCAGCTTTTTCTTGCAGGCTTGTTTCTGTCTCAGGGCCTTGGAGCTTGCTGAAATCCTTTGCATTTGACACAACAGCCTGTGTTTTCATCATTCAGGCCTCTCCTTAAGGATCATCTCCTCAGAGAAGCCTTCCTGCCAATCCCAGTTCACTCTCTACCTGGCTCCTGTTTCATTTTATACCCTAAAATTTCTTCTTTACCTATTTATTTTCATGAATATTATGATTCCTTGATGGCATATAATCTCCACAAGAGCAGGAAATGTATGCCTGGAGCATGGCTTAGCACATCACTGATACTCAATAAATATTTATTAAAGAGTTGAACTGCTGGCACAGCAGAACAGGACTCGGTTTGGCTGAAATCTCTACCCCATCTTGGTTCATGCTTCCAGCCCTAGGCTTGTGCCTTGGGTAAAAACCCGGCTTCCTTGAGGCCCCTGAGGTCCTTTTCCCTACCCGATTTCTATCACCTATTCACCCCCCTTTCCTACCCAGGCAGCACATTTACTGAAGATCACCTGCCTCCCAATCTTCTTTCTCTCCACAAGGACTAGGGTGACCCTGGGACACTTCATGTCCATATAGCTGGAACAGCCAGCATCGGACCCCCGTTGTTCTTAACAGTGGCTGCATACTGGAATCATCAAGGAAGCTTTAAAACAATATCAGTGCCAAAGTGCCTGGAATGGGGTCCCTAGGAATGTCCATTCATAGAGAGTGGAATGCTGGTTGCTGGGGGTGGGGGGAAAGGGGGATGGGGAGTGGGTATTTAATGGCACACAGTTTCAGTGGAAGAAAATGAGAAAGTTCCAGATCCAATGGTGGTGATGGTTGTGCAACAGTGTGAATGCACTTAATGTCACTGAACCATATGTTTAAAAATGGCAAAAATGGAAAATTTTATGTTATATATACTTTACAATTGAAAGAACAAGAAACAGGGAACAACAGAGCTCTGAGCCACCAGCATTTTGGCAGGAGGGCTTGGGTGTCAGTATATTTTTTTTAAACTCCCCAGGTGATACAGTGAGGCTTCCTGGACACTGCCTCCTGACTTGTTCTTTACCTTCCTGACTCCAACCACCAACATCTGTCCTTCATTCCAGCTGCTTCCTCCTCAGCCTGGTCATGGGGGCATTGAAAGTCAGCTCTGTCTTATGGCCACCTGTTTCTGTCTTTCAGTCTGCTCCTCTGATTTTTTCCAGAGAACCTGGGGGCCCCATTCCCCCATCCTTCAGAGGCAGCTGCTCTTCCCAGCGAGCAACAGAGCTGAAGTACAGTCGTGGGATGAGGAAAACCCCAAGGCCTTTGGGCCACTTGTGGTTTAGCATCCGGGTTCGAGAAGAGTAAAATCGTGGCGACCTCTTTGTGCTGGCCATACTGCATAGGGGCTATTTGGTTCTCTTCTGGAAAAAACTATCTCAGTGAGAATTTACAACATGAAATGTTCCCAAAGGGGGCAAATTTGCCCCAGAAGGGTAAAGAATCTGGAAGTCTTATTATAGAACAGTTGAAGGGACAAATGGTATTTGGCTTGGACAGGAAAAGCCTGGTGTGATGGGGAGGAAGGGAATGAGCTGTAAGGAATGCCTTCAGGCCTTCAGGGGACCATGACGTACAAGAAAATATATTCATGATGTGTTATTCCAGAAGGCAGTATTGGAACAAATGACTGAACATTACAGAAAAACATTTTGACTCTGTTTAATGAAGATCCTTCTGGAGCCAAGAACAAGAGAAGGAGTTGCCTTTGGAGATTTCCGTCTCTGGAACTACTGAAGGTGAGCATGACTGACTAGAGGGCAGGAAACAGATTGTTCAGCGTTCCCAAGACCACAAGGACCTATGACGATCCTCACCCACAGAGACCGTAGGGGAAGTGGTTAAACGGTGGCATCCTCAACTTCCGCAGCTGAGGAAGAAGTTGTGGTCAGTGGTGGGGCACACGCTCTACATCATGAAGGGAACCCATTTTCATCTCTCTCAAGGAAGGTGTGACCCTTCTCATGAAAGGGACTTAAGACCTATAGTTTGTCAAGGCAGCAGACAGAGAACATTGTGGCTAGAGCCAGAGATTGCTGTCATAGAGAAGAATCAGGTGTAAAAACCCCAGGCATGCAGCAGTCAAGCTGGAGGGCCTGGCTGCTGCCTCCAGCTGAACCTTCCATGGAAACGATGGTGCTGTGTTTCATCAAAGTGCACAGATTTACACGAAGACTTAGCAAGAAGGCCCACCTTGTAGACCGTGTGGGTGAGGGCCGTATACGAGGCAGAAAAGGGCCACAGAAGACAGAGTCTCTGAGAATACTTAGAGTTCTATTTGAGGGTAATGTGCACACTGGGAAAATATCCTCATGTTTGTGGAGGGAACATTAATGCCAAAACTTGCATTAAATAAAGGAACATAGGTCTGTTGGTTTGTTCGTTTTTAAATCTTTGCAGGGTGGGGAAGGATTTGGGGGACTCTCAAACACAGCTGTTACATTTTCCTGTTACCCAGAATAGGACCTCCATTTAGTAATCCTCCCTTTTCCCCTTCACCAATTCTGGGATTTGCTAGGCCCAATTCAGGCAGAGAGATGGCCCACTTTGCCTTTCTTCTGTCCTTTCTCGCTAGAATTTGTCCTTAAACATTGGAGCACCTTGCTAAGAGATGATCCCACCAGGGAAGTGGGGCTCATATTAATTACCTGTGGGTCCACTTAGGTGAGCTGTGGCCCTTTCCTTCTATTTTCCTCACCCCTTCCTTGGGGCCAAAAATCATGAACGAAGCAGTAAAAGGAAATAGGACATGTCAGTGACTCCATTTTCAGTGGTGTATGGAAAAAGAAAACAAACAAACAAAACCAACCAAACAAAACCTTTTGTTGTTCTGAGCTCTCACGGATATTTTGTCGCTGCTGATTGTTAATTACTGTCAGATAACACTTTGCGTGATTAATTGACCTTTCTCAGCCAAAACAATAAAGGCCATTTAACGAGTACAGTGGGAAGCAGGAGCACTGTCATCTCTGTCCCTGGGTGATGCCCTACCTTGCCCCCCTTCTTCTGACCATGCCTCCTTGGGAAATAATACTACAAATACAGTCCCCACTTCAGCAGGGGGCTTCCCGAAGGCTTCAAATCTATTTGCCAATTCTATCTTTTGAGTTGTTAGGATAGAGTGTTTTACTCTGAAGATGGGTTATTTAGTAAGTGAAAGACATCAAGGAACCACACACATGCATGAGACTTCATTCTTGTTGGAGTTTCTGTCATCTTTCTGGGCACAGTCCCCCTGCACTGTAAGAGGGACATAGTAGACTTAATGTCAGAGCCTGAACCAATTTTCCAGTGTGGTTAATATCTTCCGTAGAGGGGCGCCTGGGTGGCTCAGTGGGTTAAAGCCTCTGCTTGTGGCTCAGTGGGTTAAAGCCTCTGCTTTCGGCTCAGGTCATGATCCTAGGGTCCTGGGATCGAGCCCCACATCGGGCTCTCTGCTCAGCAGGAAGCCTGCTTCCCTTCCTCCTCTTTCTCTGCCTGCCTCTCTGTCTACTTGTGATCTCTGTCAAATAAATAAACAAAATCTTTAAAAAAAAATTTAAAAAATATCTTCCGTAGAGTAAATTCTATATGCAAAATGCTGTAGGAGAAGAAAAACTCAACTGTGTTGATTTGACCCTTCAGGAGCTCACTATGTAGACATGAAGACAAGTATATGCACAGAGTTCACTAGGGTCGCCCAGGGTCCTGGCTCAGGCAGCCTGCACTCTGATGTGGCTTTCTTCTGAGCAGCTAACTCTCCTCCTAGGACTCCTGGCTTTTGTTTCCAACTGCCTCCAGCTGTCCTGTGGCATCTCCAGTGAAAAATGTCTCAACAGAGCTCTCCATGTTGCCTTCAAATCTGCTCTTTCTTCCAGCATTCCTTACCTCAGTCAGTGGGTATGGATTGTCCCAGTCTTGTCACTCCTCCACAGCCTCACTCTCCATTCCCAGCAAGGCTGCCTCGTTTCATCCTCTCCACCCCCCATTAGTTCTTAACCATGACCTTTGCCACAATCTCCTATCAGACTTCTTAAGCCAGTGTCTCACTCCTCTACCTACTACTCTTCACCTTGCCTGCTGAATGCATCTCTCAATGGAAACCTGGATTCTGCTAATTTGTGGCTCCTTAAAACCCTTCAGTGATTGTGGACAAAGCCAAACTCCTCAACAGGGTGCACAAAATCTAAAATCTGATTTGGTTCTACCCACCACTCATGTGGAACTTTCTGCATTTCTGTTTTTTGCTTTGTCTGGCATTTAGTGTCTTATTTCTCTACCCCCTGCTTCTCCATTGCCCACTTCTAGATCCTTTCTCTCTCCTATCGCTGTTGCTCTGCATGATACCTTTCTCATGTAGAATCACTGTAAGTCTGGTTTCCTATCTGAGCATTTTCCAAGCCCTGTGTAGACATGGCCTCTCATTGTGCCCCTGCTCTACTGTGGACTTGGCTCTGTCACATCACCCTAACATCACCTGAATCTTACTTGCTCAGAGGTGGATATATTCTCATAATTCAGAGGTGATATGGACTGAATGTTGGAATCCCCTCCCCCTCAAATTCATATCTTGAAGTTCTAACTCCCAATATGTTGGTATTTGAAAACTTTGGAAGATAAATAGTGTTAGGTGAGGTCATGAGAGTGGAGCCCTTATCATGGGGTTAGTGTCCTTATAAAAGACCCCAGAGAGCTCCCTGCCATCCACCGCCAGACATACCCCATGCATGTGAGCACATAGGGAGAGTCCTGCCACCTGCAAGCCATGAGAAGAAGCCTGGGAATGAAACCTACCTTGTCAGCACCTTGATCTTAGACTTCCTAGTCTCTAGGAGTGTGAGAAATAAGTTTCCGTTGTTTAAGCTACCCCATCCATCTACAGTATTTTATTATGGTGGCCTGAACTGACTAAGGCAAAAGGGACGATTTTAATGGTAAAATTTCATATATTAGGGTAGACTGATAAGGAAACATATTTGCAGTAACTCACCCCCTGTTCCTTTTCTCAATCACACCATCAACTAATTCAAGGAGTTACCTTGAATTACTCTAAAAATCAAACATCATCTGATGTTATGTACTAGAATTATTAAATATGGTTCAGTCCAAGGAAAAAATTAAGTTCATTCTCGTAATTCTGGGATGAAATTTTTTGTCAGTATAAGAGTGGATAAGCAAACTATTTTCTTTTGAACAGGTTCGAGATTTATAAAAATGTATCCAAATGCCAGAAATATCCATGAAGTCATCTGATTTTGTAACTGCTCTTCCCAAGCTATAACTCTTGGTTTTACTGCATGGGATAGGTTTGATTTCTCTAGTTGTAGCAAGAGGCGATGACGACTGCTCTTAGCTTAGCAGGAAATGGAAAAACCGGGAAAAGAGAGAGAGAGAGAGAGAGAGAAGGTTTGCAAATCACAGGACATAATCCTTCAATGCAGGTGATCACAAGGGAGGACTGAGACATTTTTTAGGAAATGCTGCTCAGCTTTTCCTATTTCTTATTTAGCCACAGAGCTGACAGTAACTTTATTTGCCCTCTACACTGACACCCCACCTTTCTCCTGCCAACAAAATGGCTTGGTAGCAGGTGTTAGGAAGGGAAGACAAGTAGGGGCAAGATCTGAGATGTCCTCTTGTGCTTTACTGTGAGCCACAATGGCATTCCAGAGCCAGCCAGAGGCCACAGGGGATGAACGCAGCTTCCCTGGAGCCATGATGAAGAAACATTCAGTGCCAAATAAACAATCATATTCTCAACTTCTAGCTCAAAAGGGCAGATGTTTCTGTTATTTTAATGGCAGAGTCCAAATGGCATCCATTGCTATTATCATCTTATTAGATCTTCCTTAGACTTGGAAAAGAATTCACCTCTGTAGTGCATTTGTTGGGCAGGAGTGTGTTTCGTATTTTTAGTTACAAGTAATGACAATACATTTCATACAAACAGATATACCCATTTATTACTATTTATTTAAAGTGAATCTCTGTTTAAGCTAAAAATCATCAGGAATTATATAATAGAGCACTCTTGAGTATCACTGCAAGTAATTCATTTTTTCATTTCAGGTTTTTCTTAGATCAGTGCTTGTCAATCTATGGTGAAGGACTATTAAAAGTTCCAATATTTTGTAGATCCATGCTTTTCTAAAATACAATAAAAAAGAACCAGTAGAAAAATAAAAGACATACAAAAAGCAAGTGGCAATTTGTTACTATTATGTTCAGCAGCTCTGTCAAATTGCTGTAAAATTTTTTCAGTGCTTGCTCTCTGTTTCTTTTCTCACCTGTCATTGACCTGTAACACATGGGCAAATGACCACATTCTGAGTAGTGTAGACCAATTACTGAGTAAACAAACAAGCACATAGGACTTCTCAGGGCAGAGGATTCATTACTTTAAAATTGCCCAGAAGGCTCTAGTCTATCAGAACCTGGGGGTTTTCCTCTAAGAATCTCTAGGATCCTTCTTCCCATGGGAGGACGGCACTTTGAGACACTGCTCTGGTTGAATTGATTTTCAAGTCTCTTCGTGCTATAGAACTCATTTAACCAGAAAGGCATCCTTGTAACCTCTATTAGCAGCACCCTAGGAAAATGTGGCATAGGTGCTGTGGTGTCAGCTGCCTTTAGTTCCAAATGATCTCTTCTCGATATTGAAGGCTTTTTAGAATGAAAATCAAAACACGCAGAGATGGTCAAAACAGCAGGAGTTAGCAGCTAGAGGCTCTGGGGATTGACTGAGAGTGAGGCCTGTTGGGAACAGGACAAAGAGCTCAAGTAGCAAGAGATCAGGATGCCAGGAGCAAAAAGAACAGAGACGAAGTGTCTCTGAACAGGGTACCTGGAAGGCTTAGTTGGTTAATTGTCTGAGTCTTAATTTTATTTTGTTTTTGTTCCTCTTTCTAGTATATTTTTATTTAAAAAATTTTTTTTAAATTTTTTATTAACATATATTATTAGCCCCAGGGGTACAGGTTTGTGAATCGCCAGGTTTACACACTTCACAGCACTCACCGTACCACATACCATCCCCAATATCCATAACCCCACCACCCTCTCCCTACCCCCCTCACCCCAGCAACCCTCAGTTTGTTTTGGTGAGATTAAGAGTCTCTTATGGTTTGTCTCCCTCCTGATACCATCTTGTTTCATTTATTCCTTTCCTACCCCCCAAAGCCCCCATGTTGCCTCTCAACTTCCTCATATCAGGGAGATCATATGATAATTGTCTTTCTCTGATTGTGAATCTTGATTTTGAATGAGGTTTTGATCTCATGGTCGTGAGATCGAGCACTGTGTCAGGCTCTGTGATGGACATGAAGCTTGCTTAAGATCACTCCCTTTCCCTTTGTCCCTCCCCAGTCTTTCTCAAAGAAGGAAGGAAGGAAGGAAGGTCCATCCTTGAGGAACACTTCCATCTAAGGTTGGATTTATTAATAAGGATTTTAACACTTTCTAATGGTTTACCTGAGGAGTATGATGAAAACATGGAGTGCAAGAACCAGGCTCTCACCCACTGCCCTAGGGTAAGCACAGGGCTTAAGACAATAGAAGTCATTCTCCTGATTTTAGAAAATAAGAACAAGATCTATATGTGTATGACTCCCTTAAAGCAAAACCAAAATACTATTTGTAAGATTCATGGTATTTTTTACTATTGATCATTTTGTCTAAAAAGTATTCTTTAATACTCTGGCCTTCAATTTACTTAACACCTTTTCTTAAGAAGTCTAAATATTTTCACTAATATTATCTTGTTTTATTTGCACATCATTGTTAAGAAACTATTATTCATTTATAAATTCAGTCAACAATTCTTTATAGAGGTTTCCTATCTAGTGGCTACCAATCTACAAAGTGGGTAGGAGCCTTAACGATTTCTTCTACATTTGTGAGAATGCACTTCAAGACGGAAAATACCCTCGATGTTTTATATATATTTCAGACTTCAAACTATGATGGGCTCTTGTGCAGGTTCAAAAGTGAAACCAACGAGACAATCTGTGCTCCTTCCTTCTGTTAAAAAAGTGCTTGCTAGCTTCATCTTTAGCATGCCTGTGAAGGGTACCAACAGGGAAAACTTTTGAGTATTTTTGGAGAGTGTGCTAAATATGTGTTCATGATTGCTTTGTACTTGCTATTAATGCAGATTCTAGCAACATAGGGCCTGTCAGAATTAAGGAGATTTTAGCTGAAAATTGTGTTCCTGTTTGAGAATTCACCTATCCCCTGTGTATGAACTTGCCCCTATTCAGTATTTTCATCTGAGTTCTGTGAGGCACTCAGTCTTTATGAAATGCTGTAAGTGGTGGTTTCTTGCCTGAAGTCAGAGAGCTGAGAGCATTTGTATTTAACACAGAACCCCCTGCTGAAAAGTTTAGATGAAGTTGAAATAAATAGCCATGATTTTCTATTCCATATACACTAAATTGTTCCTTGTACACAACTGGCATCCAGAGGTAGTGTCACAGGGAAGCAGAGGTAGTGGAGAAATCATTTTAGGTCAGGCGCTGGCAATGACCATGGAGTGGGAGGCGTCCAGTGTTCAATGGCTATGTGTCTTTGCTGGGCTGGTTCAGTGTATAATTTTGGTTCTCTTCCTGGTTCATACTGAACACACATCTTTCCCACCTGTTTTCTGAGAGTGGTTTTCTAGTCTTTCAGGTGATTCTGTGAGCTATTCACTAAGTTCAATACAGATAATAAATTCATAAATTAAATACAGTCTTATGGTAGGATTGCATCTGCATACAACCACTGTAAGTTGAAAACATTGTAAGTTGAAAACATGTTTAATACATGTAAATTACCAAACATCACAGTTTAGCTTGGCTTACCTGAAACGTGCTCAGAACACTGACGTTAGTCTACAGTTGGGCAACACAATCAAACACAAAGCCTATTTTATAATAAGGTGTTGAGTATTTAATGTAATTAATTGAATACTATATTGAGAGTGAAAAACCGAATGGTCATATGGGTACGGAGTGGTTGCAAATGTGTTGGTCGTTTTCCCCCTTGTGATGGTGTGGCCAACTGGGAGTTGTGGGTGCTGCTGTACAGCATTGAGAGAGAATGTCATACCCCATATTGCTAGACCCCGAAAGATAAAATATTCAAAATTCAAAGTACTACTTCTACTGCTGTGTATTGCTTTTGCACTATCATAAAGTCAAAAAGTGAAGTTGAAATGTCCTAAGTCAGGGACCATCAGTATTGAAATTATGGGAACTTGATCATTGGTATAATGTATACTGTCCTCATCCTAAGTCATCTGAAGAAACACTTGCATTTAGAGCATTTCATGAAAATTTTATGCCAATTCCTGAGACTTAGCTCTGACCATTGTAAGACAGATTTAGGTGAATCCTGTGTAATGTTGGGCCGAACGGATGATCTCTGTGGTTCTGGAATGTTCACATAGCCCATGCTTGGGGTCTTCCTCGAAATGCTGCTGCCTGGGGTCTCCGCCAGCCCATTCAGTGCCAGAGAAACAGGAAGAGTCTCTATCTCCAACTGGGCACAGTCCTATTCCAGGAGAACTCCCGGTAGCTGACCTGGTGCTGGATCTTCACCTCACTTGCCCTCTTGGTTGAGAGCTTGTACAGGGCATAATCTGCGCAACTGTATGTGCTCGACCTGCAGCTGTCCACGGCCATGTCTTCCTTCACTCCCGAACAGGGCTAGAGATGGTAAAGACTACCAGTCTCAGACCTCAGCAAGTTTACAACCAGGTGAGAAAGGTGGGGTGAAAACATGTAGAAAGGCTAAATAACATAAAAGAGTTTTAGTAACAGTTTTAAGACAACAGAATAGGACTATATTAGAGTTCTCCAGAGAAACAGAACTGACATACACATGTATATATGATTAATGATTGAGATATAAATAAATAAAGAAATATATATATATATATATATATATATATGGAATTGGCTCATGTGATAACTATGGAGGCTGACAAGTCCCACGATCTGTAGGATGGGCCAGCAAGTTGGAGACCCAGAAGAACTGGTGGTATAGTATGGTACAAAGGCTAGCAGTCTCAAGACTCAGGAAGAGCTGATGTTTCAGTTCAACTCCAAGGCAGGAAAGAGGCAATATTCCAGTTAGGATGCCATCAGACTTCTCTATTACTTGGGGAGGGTCAGCCATTTTGTTCTATTCAGGCCTTTAACTGTTTGGGATGAGGCTTACCCAACTTAAGGAGGGCAATTTGCTTTATTCAGCCTACCTATTCAAATGTTAATCTCATCCCAAGACACACTAACAAAAACATGTTTGATCAATATTTGGGCATGTTGTGTGGCCCACAGTCAGGTTGAGAAAATTAACCATCATAAGAACATTTAAAAGATCATGCAATTAATTGCCTGATGATTTCTATAGGTAAGAAATGCTCAGAGACATCTGGTGGACATAAGGTAGCTTCAGCTGATGGCAACCTTGGAAGGCAGATAGGTGTGAAGACTGGTAGGCTAGGGCTTGAGCTGAGAGAAAACTCCACACAGGCTGCCTGCCTGGACCCTGGGGCAGTAAACCTCTCCTCCTTCCAAAAGATAAAGGCCAAGCTCCATTGCCTATATATAAAAGTCTTTACAAGTAGAGCCAAATCCAGTCATTTTGGTGTCATTCCTAAGAATGCCCCCACCTCCCTTTTTAAAATATTTTATTTATTTATTTGAGAGAGAGAGGAAGAGCAAGGGGAGGGAGAGAAGCAGGAGTCCAATGTAGGGCTCGATCCCAGGACCCCGGGATCATGACGTGAGCGGCAGGCAGACATTTAACTGACTGAGCCACCCAGGTGCCCCAAGTGTTCCCTTTCTGAGCCAGCATTTTGCAGGTCATGCTGTGGGTGAGGCACCATGCTAAGACGCCACAACCAGAATAGTGGATTCTTGGCCCTGCCTGCACCCCTTGCCTCTCACTCCTGTTTTATCTCCCTAGAATGAACCCTCTCCTGTTCTCTCAAATCCCCTTTCAAGATCCATCTTTATCAAGTAAATCTCCCTTGCCACCCTGTTTTACTATAAGCACTTCCTCTTCTGAACATGAATGCAATTATCTTTCCTGCAAGTTATTTGAAAATAGTGGCTAATCAACTATTTTGTCCTGAACTGTTATCAGAATCTTTTGTATTTGACTTTCTTTTTAAACATCTTTTATGTTCCTTTCATCTCTCCAACAGGATTACAAGATAGGAGACCATGTTTTCTAGTATCTTAGGATCCTTGTGAAGGCTTTCAAAATAAGCATGGGATGTCTGCTGCTTATACTCAGTTTTAGCCAGTGATAATGTAAAAAAGGATCACCTTACCCCTTGTCCTAGTGGCAGGTGGAGTGATCTGGAGTTGAGACACCTCTCCAACCCAGCAGGGGCAGTATCTTCTCCTAAAGAGAAAGACAACTTGCTTGCTAAAGCGATTCCTATTTTAAACTGTCTGCAAGAATGAGGAACAAATGAAAGGGGGTGGCTAGTAGAGCATGCTCTCAGAAAGCAAAGCCCAGCCAAAATTCATTCTATAGTCCCTTTTAGAAGCAGAAGTTCTTAATTACAAGAAATATATAATGAGTTTCCAAAGGGGCTTTAGCATGTACTAAAAGCCCAGGTATTGAGCAGAATGAAGTATAAGTCAACCACCAAGTTATCTGACACCTTTATAATTTCACTTCGAGGTCACCAATGATAACTCATTTCCTAATGCTGGACACTTAAATAGCAGCAGATGACTGTGCCAGAGTAAACAGCATTAATAATAAAGCCAAGCATCAATTTTTCATTTCCGGCCCCATCACTAAACTTTTAGCTGAAATTGCATGTGATACATTGTAGGTGTCCTTATCTATCAATAAAATTGATTTGAACCAGTTGAATCAAGCCCACAATTAGAGTGAAATTGGCAACACTAATATGTGTTAATGATAGGTGGGCCACCTTATTTTGAGAAATAGTAACAATTAGAACACAGCCTTGAACACTTCAATTGGACTTATTAGTAAACTTAACCTTACTCTGGTTTTGGCCAAAGTAACACATTTGGTAAAAGGAGCTCTTTCTTTGGGTTACAAACTGAATATTCTGTTACTGCTTGAAACCAGTCCACTCCTTGCGTCATCTTCCCACTAAAACAAGGAGAAACAGCCAGCTCTAATTTGGTTAGCTAAATTTTCTCTGCATAGCCACTTCTGCTTGCATTTCATTGGCCAGAGCAAGTCATGTGACTGCTTTGGGCCTAGAGAGGGGAGGAGGAACATCAGAAGTTCATGGCCAAGCTTAACCGTGACAGACTGGGATGTATAATCCTTTCACAGAGAGGGGAAGGACATTTTTGAAATATTTTTAATTCTACCATAAAGCAAGATTCCATTTTCCCCACCCACCTTCCTCAAGCTCTTCATGAGAAGACTTTTCTCAAGGCTAAAAATCCTCCATTCCTTTTATTGTTCTGCAAGACATCATTTTAAGTTCTGTTTCATTCTCTAAGTGTACTTCACTTTGCCTGCATTTGCTAGACTATTAAGCTTCATGATGACTGGGACTGTGTCTCTTTTGTTCCCTGTCAGATCCCTGAGGCCCAGCACAATATCTAGTACCTAGAAGGCATTCAATAAATATTTATTGAATGAATAAGATGTTTTTTAAGGCTCTAATCTAATCAATGCACATTGCAATAAAGATATCACCACCCTTATTAGAGATCTTGTACATTTTTAAAATTTTTTATTTTATTTTTTCAGTGTTCCAAGATTCATTGTTTATGCACAACACCCAGTGTTCCATGCAATATGTGCCCTCCTTAGTACCCACCACCAGGTCTTGTACATCTTTTACTATAGCTTAGAATCATAGGTATATAACCATATGACTCTATGAACTTTCTCTGTCTCCATTGTTGACTAAAACACTTTCTGTAGTGGTAGTTTTTAAACTTTGTCTCTCTTATGTATTATCGTACAATTGGTTTTTTTAAAAATATGAATTTGAATTTTTAAATTTTTAGCTTAAGTGTATCTGACATATTATATTAGTTTCAGGTGTACAACATAGTGATTTAACAATTTTATACATTATGGAATGCTCATCACCATAAATGAGGTTACCATCTGTCACCATGCAAAGTTGTTACAATACTACTGACTATATTCCCTATGTTGTATTTTTTAGTCACATGACTTACTTACTTTATAGCTAGAAGCTTGTACCTTTTATTTTTCTTTTTAATTTTTTTTTAAGATTTTATTTATTAGTTAGAGAGAGAGAGAGAGAGAGAGCACAGGCAGACAGAGAGGCAGGCAGAGGCAGAGGGAGAAGCAGGCTTCCTGTCGAGCAAGGAGCCCAATGTGGGACTCGATCCCAGGACGCTGGGATCATGACCTGAGCCGAAGGCAGCTGCTTAACCAACTGAGCCACCCAGGCGTCCCAGCTTGTACCTTTTAATCCTTTCATCTATTTTTTCCATACCCCAACTCCTTCCCCTTCGGCAAACACCAGTTTTTTCTCTATATTTATGAGTCTTTCTATGTTTACTGTTGTTGTTTGTTTGTTCATTTGTTTTGTTCTTTTATATTCCATATATAAGTGAAATTACATGGTATTTGTCTTTCTCTGTCGGACTTACCTCACTTAGCATAATACCCTGTCCATGTTGTCACAAATGACAAGATCTCATTTTTTTAAATTTCTGAATAGTAATTCATTGTATGTATACACACACACACACACACACACACACACACACACATATATATACCACTTTTCTTTATGTGTACAACTATTTTTTTGAACCTATACATAGCCCTTACATTTCACTCCCCAAAGTAACATCTTATATCATTCAGGTCATTACTCCAGTCTGTGGATATTTTCTGTAATCCTGATTTAGTCAGCTAGTAATTTTGTATCCTTCTCTTAGGTATCATATACAAGCAAGTTAGGTGAGTTTATCTTTGATCAAGAAACTGAAAAAAGTGGAACAGGAAACATCTTCCAAGAAATGTTTGGTGGCACACTGTCTGAACTGTCCTTGAAGTCTACCATTAATCTATTACTGGAAATCTAGTGTTCACGGGGTCACCCAGACAAGCAAATTGGCATGACGCCACAGTGCCGGCTAGAGTGTGACTCTAGTCTCCATCACTTACTTGCTGTTTAACATGTCTAAGCCCTGGTTTTCTCTCTGTACAATGGAGGATGGCAGGATTGGAGAGGGCAAGTTGGATTTATTACAATCACGAATGTGAAATGCTCAGTTCCATGTGTGGTTCCTGGTAGGTGCTAGAAACAAGTTTCCTTCCTTTTCTGCTCCCCCAAGTGTCCCATTTGTAGCTCTTCTTCGATCTCTTTTCATTGGGCTTGGATTAGAAGTTAAATTTGCTGAGCCCTTTGATTTAAGTATAGTCCCTGCACCTAGAATGTCCACTCTGGATATTGGAGCATAAATATAACCCCCATTCCCTGAAGCGCACATGCTCAGGTAACCAGGAATCTTTGTAGAATTTTCAAATCCACGTAGATACAAAAGTACAGTATATATATATATATGAAATTCTAGGAATATCTTCAGCAACAGCCTTGAATATTTACCTAGGAAACTAACTTAGAGATTCCAGAGATAAATATACAAACTAACTTTAATGATACTCTTGGGCTATAGTTTTTTCTTTCTTTTCTTTTTTTTTTTTTTTTAGTGGATTCTTCTACCTAATTGTATTTTGCTCAAGCATATCCAAATTAGTTTGAGCTGGGTAACAGAGGGAAACACAAGAGGAATTTTTCTCTGAAAATCCACAATCTGGAAAATCCACTTATAACTAATGAAGAGGAGTGTAGATGAGAAAAGAGAGGGCTGTGGGGATTTCTGAAGGTTTCCCATCTCTTGTCTTGGTCTCAAATGTCAAGTTCATTTTAACCCGAACTTCTGACACATTTTTACAAATGAAATACCTACATACCTACATATGTGCTCAGGGCTGAATTGAAGCAGTAAATTTATGGTCTAACCATTACTCTTCACTTTAGCAGAATGTGGAAGCATGCCCAAGTTTTAGTGCATCAAGGACATTACTCTTCACTTTAAGTACCATTTTATTTGTGCCGGGTTATAGAGCCATTAGCCTAGTTAAGGTCCTTCTTCTGCTTGGGCTCAAACCCCACTGCTGGGTCCAAGGACTCAGACACAACCTGGGTTCCAGTGATAAAGGTGCTTAAGACACTTTGGCAGAAGGCCCAATGTACAGCTTGAGACAAAGGCCGAAGTACTTCTGGCTGAAGGGAAAGTGCCAGAAACCAGATGGCTAGGCCTGTGATTACCCAGTGTGAGAGCTGCCAGTGCTCAGGGAGTCACATGAATGAGAAAGAAAGCAGAATGGACTGGATCCCAGCACCTGAAGTGAGGGCTAGTCAGACTGAGGGCGGTAGGCAGCCTGGCTGGGCTAACCCAGCCAACCAAGGACTATCCATCCCAACTGCCTCCAAGATGCCGGTCCTTGAATCCGTGCTGTTCAGTAGACATTTCCTGTCATTTGCTTGCCTCCTCGTAGTGGACTCAGAATTTTTCTTTTCTGCATTTTGCAATGGTGCCACCTGAGGTAATGGTGAGATCTTCTGTGGATATAAAAAAAAAATAGTAGGAATAGCCACAGACTACATTAAAAAGTAGTTTTTAATTCTCAGTTTTAAAGTCTCAGATTATGATTGTTCAAATATATCACTCTATTATATGATTACATGAAGTTGAACTTCATGAGTTCAGACTCTGGGATCTCCAAATTTATGAAGATGGAAGCAGAGTTCTTCCTGGTTGGTCTTACATTTAAAGAACAAGAAAGATATGTGAAACAGATAGATAACGGAAGCAGGCTTACAGAACAGCCTCATTAGGAAGGCATGTAATTCCCAGTATTTTTGAAGCAAAAATTTATGCAAAAGTTATTAGTATGCTAATTAAAAGACATTATTATCTATTCATCAGAATAAGTCTGTAAGCATTCCTATTTCCATTGATTTGTAAGCCTCTGTCCTTTACTGGGTGCAGTAGTTTTCATTTTATAGGATATTTCTTTTTAAATATTCCATAAATCAGACTAAGCTATCCCTCATTACTCCAAATCATTAAATATTTTATCTTACACTAAAATGTCTATTTATAAGCAGACAAGTTTTGAAGATATCTGGGATGTGGCCTTTCCTATTTAAGGGAATAAATTTCTATGCATGGAAATGGACTAAGTATGTTTGCTACAGAAATTATTCTAGAGAATTTAAGAGGGTATATTAAGGAAGAGGCAGCAAAAGTGAGAAAAATAAAACAGGACAGGAAGTAACCCGTTCGAGTGGTGAAATAAACCTGCTAGGGATTTGGTGAAAAACCATATATTATACAGCATTTTGGTAATTTAAGAATGTACCTGCAACAAGGAAATAAACTACCAGATGAGAATGAGAAGAACAGTGTCCCTAAGAGGACTGTCAGTTGAAGTGAGTTTTAGGGGAAAGTATTTAGTCACATACCCAGCCATTCCCCGAGATATCACGTTGCAGATTCCATTTTCATCCTGAGTAATGGAGTGCAGTCGAATGTTTTGGATAGAGGTGAGGGATCGAGAGGATTATATAAAGTGGGGCTATTGAAAATCTCAGTGCAGAAGAGACATATTCCAGTGGTCCAGCTCCCATTCTGGAGATCAGAAAAAAAGTAAAGATGACTTCATACACAAACGCTCAAGCCTGTGCAAAATGCTAGATAGGCTGACAGACGTCAAAGCCCTCTCTTCCTCCCTGGGTGATAGTGAACCACATGTGATCAAATCAGGACCAGATGGCTTTAAAACGAATGTCTCCATTCCTGGGAATATGGATGTGTGTGTATACATTCATATATATGAATATATATGTATATGAATATATACATATTCACATACACATATGGCTGTGGCATGATACACATGGAAGAACCATCATTTTAATTTTTTATCACGTAAAATTTTAAACATACACAATGTAAACAGAATAGTAAAATGAACTCTCACGTCCCAATGACTCAGCTTCAACCACTATTCTTATTCTGCCCTTCTTGCTTCATGTCTACCTGCACTACCTCCCCGATCCTCTATTTAATAATTTTTAAGTTTTTTGAGATAAAATTTACATACATCAAAATGCTTAACAGTCGGGGAGCCTGGGTGGCTCAGTGGGTTAAAGCCTCTGCCTTTGGCTCAGGTCATGATCTCAGGGTCCTGGGATTGAGCCCCGAATTGGGCTCTCTGCTCAGTGGAGAGTCTGCTTCCCTTCCTCTCTCTCTGCCTGCCTCTCTGCCTACTTGTGATCTCTCTCTCTCTCTCTCTCTCTGTCAAATAAGTAAATAAACAAGAATCTTAAAAAAAAAGGCCTAACAGTCTAATTTTGACAAATGGCTATACCTCTGTAATCCACATTATCACTTCATTCTAAGGCTCAGGGTTTTCTATAGGGTCCAAAGCAAGACTAAACTATTTAGACCCCCATGTGAATGCCAGAACAGCCAACCCAATGTCAATGGTGTAGGTTACATACTCCCTTTAGTTCTGGATATGTTGACAGAATGGCAGGGTAAGGAGGGATCTGTATTTAGGCATCTTTTCCTTTTTTTTAAAAAAGATTTATTTATTTGAATGAGTGAGAGAGAGGGTGGGGTGCACATGTGCGAATAGGGAAAGGGGCAGGGAGAGAATCTTCCAGCAGGCACACTGCCGAGTGTGGAGCCCACTGTAGGGCTCTATCCCACAACCCATGAGATCATGACCTGAGCTGAAACCAAGAATTGGACTTTAATCAGTTGAGCCACCCAGGCACCCCTTTATCTAGATATCTTAAAAAGATCTGAGGAGCAGAAAAGGAGGGCCATCCTCAAGTAAAGAAGTTGTACTTGGACTGGTCTATGAAAGAAAATAGGCAAGCCATGATAGAGAGAAGAGACTCACAGCTTCACGGACTCAATGAGAACAAGAAGAGACTTCCTACCTTTCAGCTTTTAAATGATAGTTAAAGGAATCCCAAAACAGAGCCTAACAAACTACCTTGACCCTCAGTGTTCTGAAGCTCCTCCACAGGCTGTTGAGAAAGCTGAGAATGCAGATTTGCTCATGATGACACAGAGCCCTCAGTGCATGTCTTCCCTCTATCCTACATCCTCAGCTCCTTCATCACGGGAACTCTGCTTATTCCCATCATGGCTTCATGGCCTGGGCATATTGTTGATCATGGCTGATGTTTTTATTACCTCTCAAATCTCAGTTTTGGGAAAGGTAGGCACTATAAGAGGCAGCATCTAGCAGGAGGCTGTGTGTCCACTCTCAGGGTGCCTTCTCCCTGTGCCCTTTCTCAGAGTTTCTTCCTGTACAGAGTCCATTTTAGGGAAGTTGTCTAACCCACAATACCCATGGTTCTTGACTACATGGTGCAGCTGGAGCAAACTCCTGGAGGGACTACTTCAATGTTCTGCACTATTTCCTAGTGAATTCCACCACCTCAGTTTTTTTCTCTGGATACCACCTACATTTGACAGGTGGTTTCTTCATCTTTGCTCCAAGTCTGTTCTGGTGATTGGACCTCAGTGCTGAGGCTTGGAACTTTATCCAGAGATCTATTCCAGATGGCCCCTCATCTGCTAAACTCTAGCTCTTTCCACTCCCATTTGGTTCTGGATTGGTGGTATGGACCAAAACTCAGATTCGACTTGATGCTGGATGGTGGGCCAAGGCAAGAAAGTGTGAGCAAATGACTGAATTAGGATAGCAGGTATAAGGGCAGGAGATGAGATCGTTTTTATGTTGATAGAAAAATTTTAGAGGTTTTTTTTTAAAAAAAGGCATCTGGTTCAGATGTCTGTTGGACTCCCAAAAAGGAACATGGTGTGGGGAAGCTTTAATATAATTCCCTATATTTTATTTTCTTTTTTTTTTACCCACTAAATGTAAATTATGTCAAGTTCAAAGACTCTATATTCTATTTTCCTCAAGGTGGTGCCTTGCTTTGTAGCTAAGAGAAAGTGAACTTTAATATATTTTTGCAGGGTAACCAATATTGATCAATTAGGTATTATTTATTCTTTCATTCTTTTTTATAAGCTCACACATTTAGCTAAGAATATTGGTTTTGCCCCATAGATCTAATCATAGCACCTAAGAAGCATTTGGAGGCCAGCCACAACCAGTAAGAGTGTATATAGAACAACTTTATTTTTCTTCAATAAACTCTCATTTTATCAACTTAAAATTAAGAAATTTACTTAGAGAATATGTGTATACACACATTACATGTAATACCCAAGTGCACAATTATTCCTAGAAAAATGAGTTTCTTTATTTTTGTATTCTTTCATAAAGTTCCAAGAATTGCTAGAATTTGGTATGTTGATGTTTACCCATGTATTTTTTGCACTTGGTCTTTGGTTTCTTCTCCTGATTCCCGTTCTAATCTTTGACTTTCTAGATGAGAAAACCCAATATTTCTTGGTCTGTAACCACATAGGAACTCCTCTAGTCCCTTCCATTTTAAGGAAAAATCTGACATGTTTCTTGGTTCTATTCTTTGTTCCTAAGCTTTTGTTTGTCCTTGGTTCCCTTTTCCTGCTCCTGCTACATCAAAAGTATAGATTTTTGCTGAACTTAAAATACGTATGTTTTACTACTCAATGTTAGTAATCTTCTATTTTTACACTTCTTATATGTTCCTTTTTTTCTCCTTCATAAGGATTGATTTTCATGATTCTTAAACTTCTTTAATCTTTGTATTCCTTTGTCTCCTCCTTTTAAAAGGTCTGGTACCCTCTGACTGTTGGTGATTTGATTTCTGATGGTTTTACTTTATATAAACACACAGTACTGAAGTACTTCTGAATTGTGTATGAAATCTGTGTCCAAATTTTTTTAAAGTAATGAATTGGTCACTATATGCCATTAAAGACCTGCTTTGCTTATTCCTTCTTGCAGCTGAGGACCGTTTCTGGTTTAGTTTTGGATCCCTGGGAGCAACTGAGAGTGTAAAATTGTGTCATTTGGAACTGAGCTGCTTTCATACACTTCAGGTGCAAAAATGCAAAATGATAAAAGCCTGACACTGGTGGAATTGCTGGAGGTAGGATTGCTGAGCCAGCTGAAGAATGAGTCCAGATACCCCGTGACAAAACTAATCCCCTCATTTATTGCTACCTGGTTGTCCTTTATCCTCCTGGTCACTAAAGCCAGTCATAATGTGCAGTGATATTTGAAGTGGGGGTGGGGCAGAAGAAGAAACAGGCTCCCTGCTCAGCAGCGAGGTGAGGAGAGGCTCGATCCCAGGACCCCAAGATTATGACCTGAGCCGAAGGCAGATGCTTAACCTACTGAGCCATCCAGGTGCCACTATCCAGGGCATCTTTAACCGCAGACTAAAGTGAACATATGCTGGTCATGTCAAAGTAAGATCAGGATTCAAATCTTTGCCCAAACTCGACAGGAGCAAAAAGTGTAATTGCTATGCTTCTAGTTCAGCAATATCGATGCAGGTGTGTGCAACATCATGACCAAAGTCTTGAATCTCTCCCTTGGAGGAATTTTTCTTGAATACCTTCTGTAGATCTGTTTATCAAGAAGAATCTCTAAATCAGTCACATTATATTCAGAAAAAGCTGCTTTTCTCCTGCAAGACTCCTTGCTGTCTCTGGAAGAAAATATTTAGGGGGATCTTGAGAGGACGTTGAGTTGTTGCCCCGGAAATAGGTCTTTCTGTTCTCAAGAGCGCCTTGCTGTTCAGGATGCCCTTCAAGGCTGGGATGGTACAAGGAAAAGTCCAGTTTCTGCCCTGCATGGATCATAAAGCCAGCCCTTCTGAGAGACAGGCAGTTACTGAAGAGTTGACCACTGCCCCATCTAATGCTAAAAAATCCATCCCTTTGAAGGAAATGCAGTCTGCTTTATTTAGTGCCAAGTCCACTGGTTGTTTTCCCTTCTGAATAAAGAAGCTGGAAGACACTATGGAAAGAGCACCACTCTGTTTTCCATTTCTTCTGATATTGTACTCTCTGGCAACTGTTCAAGAACAGTCTACTCTTAACCCCTCACCCATAGATGCTTCCAGCTTCAAGGTCAGGTTGGGTGAAAGGTCAGGTTGAGCTGAGTTTTCCAGCTCTAGAAAAGCCATTCAGGTGAGTTAAAGACAGCAACCTCAACCACTGAGCGCTCTCTGCCTCTCTGGATTTGGCAGGTGCTATCAAAGCGAGCAGCCCTGGGGCTGCTGGGAGCTGGTGCCTCCTTTCATTCAGCCCCATTTCTGGTTAGAAGGATGGGCCCAGCATGGAGCTGCTTTATGGCGCATGAGGTGTTTGTTTACTTTCGTTCATGTTTCATTAACCTCTCCGAGTGGTGTCCAGCATCTTTTCCTATGTTTTGTGTTGTTTGTTACTACTGCCAGAGGTATAAACTTGATACGGACTTTGAATGTTTATGGGCCTGAACTGCCCAGGACAACAGTATTCCAAACTCCCTGGCCTGTTTCCAGATGTCTGCTTTATAACCCTCATGATGATAGGCAATGAGCCCCTAGAACACCGAAACTTTCATGTCAGACAACCCAACCAGGTCTTTTGCTGGCTTTTGCTTTGCTGTGACACTGGATACCAGTGGATGGTGGGTCTTCTCAGGTAGGGCAGCAGTGGGGAGGGGAAAGGAGGGGGGGAAATCCCATGGTATCAACCGAGGCCCATGTGGGGTCACTCAGGTCAGACCTGACATATGATCAGGTGAAAATTCAACTCCAGAAACTTGGAGAAGACCTCAACTCCGGAAACCATTTTTAAAGAAAATTAAACTTTCTAAATGGTTTAAACACATGTTTTTAATACTTGTTAAATGTCTTTTCTTTCTGGAAAAGACATGCTTTAAGAAAATGAAGAAAAAGATAAATATTTGGCAAAACAATCTCTTCTACAAATGCCCCTGGGTAAAAGCAAATGAAAATTGCACTTACTACCAGGTTGGGCTCTGTTCTACACCTGCATTTTGTTTTTCTTTCTTCGTTCTTTATTGTGTATATAATGGTTTGCTTCATAGGACTTCTTAATTAAATATTTAACAGCACGTAACAGTGAGGGTTGGGTGATGTTATGCTATGTTTTATTGCAGTAGCTTAATGTGTATATTTGTACTTTGTGCTGGTGTTTTAACCCACTTGGAGGGCTCCCTTCCACACAGAAACCCAATTGCATCTCATGAAGAGGACTTCAAGTCTCTTAGTTCAGAGAGCCAAGCTTTGGCAGGGTTAACAGGTAGACCCTAATGTGTCCTAATTCAAGTATTAGCCTTAGGCAGAGCTCCCTTTGGCTCACCGGGAGAGGATACCTGTTGCCATGTCATTTCTTTTAAAAAGTCTGATTTGTCTCTATATAGAGTGCATGAGGGGGATAAAGATGGAGGAATGGTCTACAGCAGGCTGGGCAAAGAGAGGGTCGATGATTGGCAACAGGGACATTCTCACTAATTTAGCAAGAGCCACCGAGTAGCCAGCTGGGCTTGAGAAGGACTTTGCAGCTTTCTGTATGCGTAGTGATATGTGTTGGAGTTGTGAGGGTGTCAGAGGGTGAAATGCCAAGGACTTCTAAACTGGCTCAGGGAACTGAAAAGTGGGTCACTAGAGATATGGTTCATTTCAAAGTGAGTTGGCATTTGGACAGGGATTCTTCTTTCTGTAAGATGAGTGACTGCAGTGGTAAAGCTAAAGGTGTGTGTAGAGAGGAAATGGTGGGGGTGGGGGGAGTCTTACCCTGGTGCAGGTGGAAGAGCCACCTGTGCAGTGAGGGTGCCAAGCAGAATTCTCTGTAGCCTTTTGCCAAAGTCTAGAGCTGCAGTTCCTCAACCTATTTAGGTTGTGGATCCATTGGGAATGTGATGAATGCTTGCTATGGAACCTCACTCCAGAACAGCGTTTCTTAATCTTGAGCTAATGGCATTTTAGACCACATAATTCTTTGTTGTGGGGGCTTCCCTGTGTACTATAGGATGTTAGCAGTATGGTTGGCTTATGCCCACTAGAAGCCAGGAATCGCCTTGTTGTCCCCTGCCCATTGTGGCACCATGGTTTCAAGACATTGCCAAGCATCCCCTGGGGGGCAAAATGGACCCTGGTCTGAGAACCACAACTCAGGAAATACACAAATTTATCTGAAATTTCCAAAGGGTGGTGGGGTGGTACCGGCTCTTGATGCTTATTCATGGTCCAAATATCTCTAGCACCTTGTTCTGATTTCTCAGAGAAGCTCAATTTCCTATTACTCATATGATCTTAATCTCATTATTGCCATAGAATCATGGATCTTAGAACCACAATGGGCCCACTGAATCTACCATCTTTGTGAAAGGTATGGAGAATTTTTATCCATTAAACAATGGGGGCAACTAAGTTTCATGAAATGTAAATTACTTATCTCTGGTCACACTGAAATTACTTGCCTATGATGTCATGAGATACAAGAACCTAGATTCTGTACTTTCTGGGACAGACACATCTTTGTCCAGTGGTTCTAGGCCACCAGCTTGTGGGATTTGAGTGAAGTCATTATGGCTCATCAATACATCATCACATTGCCCTGTCTCTTTATTCCATCTTTTCAATCATTCATCTTGTCCCCCTTTGGAAAGCTCCTTTAGTCTTCAGGCAATCAGATATATTTCCGAGTATCTTCTTGCTATTCCGTTTTCTCCGAAAATCGACCCCTGCCCACAGTCTCTGCTGAGTGAGCAGTGGGCCATATGTCCCTGCTTTTCACTCTCTCCATGGTATGAACACTAAACTGAGAAGAAAGGCCCTAACTCTAAGCCAGTTGATGGCCCATAACTTGCAGCCTGAATCAAAAGGATAGCCTGACCAATAAAACTCCTCCCTGGGAATTTGATTTAAGTGACACCAAGGAAAGTTACCTGTTGGTAGCAACTAAGAGAGGGGAGTTGTGGTTGGGAACCTCCTACACAGAAAAGTCTCCAAGGCCTTCTAGGAGCCAAAGTCAGCTTCAGGGAGGATGAGCATCATTACAGTTTCTGCACTCCGTATAGCTAAAAAGACCCTTTATCAAGCCCTGTAGTAAACACCTATTCCATTAAACCTAATGGGCCTTTCCAAGTGGTGGCCTTTCCACCAGCTACTGTACACACACAGGCAAACAGAATTCTGAATGAATTATAAAGACTCTCCTGTCTGAGGTATTTTAAGGCAGCATTTCCCACAGGAAAGCAGGCATTTTCACCAGTGCATCATTGTAGGCTTCTTTGTGAACAGGGACATCCAGATCTGTAAATGATGAGTAGGGTAGATGCCAGCTATAGGTTTGTGACATGCTGCCTAGGATAGTCTTGCTCTGGGAAGTCAGATGTGGCCAAGGACAGATATGTGTATGTCTCTTCAGGTGTGGATATTCTAGGGTCATTTAGTGTCTTTTTTGGCAGAGTCTACAATACTTGTCACTCGGGGGAGAGGAGTACTGATTTGGCCATCACAGTGAATGCATATGCTCACATTTTGTGCCATGGGGGTATTTCCTGAAAATACTGTTTTATTCACCTGGACAATTGCCATCTCCCCTTCAAAAACGTGACTGCTATAAAGCAGTGCACCGTAACACTGGTTGTACAGCTTCTAGATGGAGAGGCACTTTGAAGATGTATGGGGGGCAATTTTGATTGAAACGTGATTGAAGAACACTACTGGCATTTATGATCAGGGACCAGGGATGCTAGATATTGAAGACTTGTGCCATGGTCCACATGAATTTTGAATGTCTCACAAGATCTCTTTGTAATTATCTGAACTTCAGACCTAATTCAATTTAACATAAAAGCAGAAAGTAGTTTGGCTCAGTTTTAATGGTTGCTGAAAATTCTAGGAATATGACTACCATTTAATTAAGGGAAGATTGTCCCTTTTGTCTGAAAATTTACCAAGATTTTTTCATTTCGGAAAATCACGTTAACTGATGCTACCAGTAACGATTGCCAATTTGAGTTGGCCACGATGCAGTTTGTGTTAGTTGGCTCTGGAGTAGTGACATTCATGATAATTTTGTGTATGTGTACATATATATCTGTTTGTGGCTCGAGTAGAAGGACCAAAGTCTCAATGTAGGTCTCCAACTCATAAATATCTTGAATCATGAAGAAGCACTAAGGTTTTCGTCAAAGAGTAATATTTTGCAGTGAGATATTATCACCTTTACCTGTGTGGTCCACAGTGAGTTTACATTTCTCCTTAAGGAATGTGAACATTTGTATACTTCTTTATGTGGAGCCAGACCTTCATCTTCAACCACATCAGAGAGCAAAGCAAGACACTCTGCTATTGAAGGAGGAGAACTAGGGTTTCTCCAGCTCAGTAAGAGGGAGCTTCTCTTCTTTTGGCTCTCTCTCCTTTGACCCATGCTGGTCATGTTCACACATCTCCCTGTTTTCCAGTAGTTCTATTTTCCATCTCCAAGCAGATCATCAGCTTCTATGAAGTATCAAGATTGTGAGAACCAGGTCTCTACAACTGTTCCCTAGGTCATTTTTCCCATTTAAAGTTGCTTAAATTTATGATTATCATTCCCATTAGTCTTAGAATAGTAGAAGTTCTTGGACTCAAGAGAATGAAGACCTCTACATTTTCTATAGTTGTCATTAACACTTTCTTTATATAAGATTTCCTCTGACTCCTTTCTTGGCAACATTAACTTTTCCTGGATCTAGTATCAGCTTTGATTATCAAGAGTAAGTGTTCAAATGAGATTATTATTTTCTAAAGATTTTATTTACTTATTTGTCAGAGAGAGAGAGAGAGAGAGAGAGAGAGAGAGAGAGAGACAGCACAAGCAAGAAGAGGGGCAGGCAAAGACAGAGAGAGAAGCAGGCTTCCTGCTGAACAAGGAGCCTGATGTGGGACTCGGTCCAGGACCCTGAGATCATGACCCAAACTGAACGCAGCAGCTTAACCAACTGAGCCACCCAGGCATCCCAAATGAGATTATTTTTAAATGACCTTTTATTTCTTAGCTATTTCTCTAGCAAGAATACAAACAGCCCACCTTCCTGAGTACTCACTGTGTATCAGGCACAATTCCGAGTTCTTTACACATATCGTTTCATGTAACTGTCATAAATAACCATGTGCAGTGGATGCTATTATTATTCCCATTTCATAGATAAGAAATCTTGGAAAGGTTAAATAACTTGCCTAAGATTTCATAATTAATAAGTGTCCTTCTCTGTCCATCAGATGTGAGTCATTTAATACTCTAAATAGAAAAACATCCCAGAGAAAAATAAATTGAGAAAGTATGAAAGTGTAAGACTAAATCCATCACTAAGACATTCCATCAGAGTTGTGGTCGTGGTAGGCCTAGCTTTTCCCTAAATATTGGCTCACAATTACTTTCTCATTACTCATATCTAAACTATATATAGCAACAATATGTCATTGAGAGAAGAATGACTCTAACAGTTGATGCTAACAGATTTCAGTGTATGTCTCTTTTTACCTCGGCTGCTTCCTACTTAACTGGCAAATTATTCCTAATCAGAACTGAAAAGAATAAAATTTAAAAGGAAGTTACTTGGTTTCTCTGAGCCTAGGTATCTGTTTCCAAACACATGACCTTGTTTTCTTTATATTTATGGCCTGGAGCAGAGAAGTGTAGATGACTATGATTTATACTAACAAGGCCAGTGCCATGGTTTTAAATTATTTCATGCAAGCTGTCTTTTCTCTATGCTTTTACCATAGATGATGCCCTTAATCATGGTCCTGAACTGCTGATTTTCAGAAGGACCAGGAGAGAAGATGAATCCATCATTTCTACTGAAGAACATACCTATATGTTGGACACTGAGTAGATAAGCCAAGTGTTGTCAGTTGGTACTCAGCTCCTCACAGACTTTCTATTATCTCATATTTCTAGGACTAGAAACCAACTTCCCTCATTACTCAGACCCCCTTGCCAGCTGGGATCTGTTGGGTTCTACCAATGAGAATCATTCAAGTGAGATTAGAAGGTAGGAGGATTCTGAGTTAGGCAGTGATGGCAGGGAAAAATGAGCTCATGGTTTCCCTCCAGCAGCAACATTTGTGGCATGTGTGATTCATGGCTCTGAGCAACTTAGCTCTTCCCTTTCCCTTCTTCAGCCCTGGCATTTTCTAAGTTACTTATCTTTGTGAAACCTTGTGTCTTTTCTTATTTGCACTCTAACCCTTCCAATATGTTTGTAATCAATTTTCTGTATCACATCGCCACCTCACCTCCCATTTAAAATGAAGTGGTTTCTATTTTCTGGCATAGACACCAACTTGAAAATAGGTAGGGGGAATTTATAAGAGCCAATAGCATCATTGTTACAGATAAAAGATAAATTTGATCTGTTGGCTGATTTTATTTATTGTAACATGAAAAGAAATTAAAGATAGTTTATATGGAGTAAATGGCAAGTAGGCATACATAAAGCATCTATCTAGCCCTAGTGGACTGTATCCTGGGAACAAAAAGGATTGCAAGAAAATAAGTAAGCAAGCAAGCAAACAAAGCAAAAAGGGGGAAAAAAGCATCTTAAACTATTTTTAGTTATAATATGTAAGTAGAAGTGTTGATTGTTTTCCGAGATTCTCCCAGAGCAGAATGTGATAAAACAAACAAATAATTATGCTGATGTGACTGTATATGAAGTTTTTCAAAATGGAAAAAAAAAGATATAGATGTAATATCCATGAGGTTACATTAAAAACTCTGTTGTCTTGAAAAACGTAACAAAACAAAATAAAAAACTCTGTGGTCTTGCATTGCAATTGGAATTAGCATTTTAATGTTATGGGGTATCGTATCTTTAATAATGTATTTCCTACCCACTGAAAAGGACTAAAAACAACCAATCCATTAACAATGAGCATCTTCTGTGCCCAGATTGCCATTTCTAAATATCATTTCCCTATTTAAAGAATCAGGGCTTTTTGGAGAATTGGGTGATTCTAGGCTTGGGGCAGGAAATGTACAAGATGATTCTACAACATCTTGCTATGTCATGAAGCAAGAAAGCTATCAAAGACCAATGGTGTTGTGTCAAAGAGATTCAGTTGCCAAGTTGAAGAAGTTCCCATTGGCTAAATATGGGTCACTTTGAACATCAGTAAGAGTAATAACTCTAATGGATTAAAGCACATAAAATATGCTTAAATACATGAGATTTTAATAATAATGTAAACATAGGAAACATCATTGGCCACCTTTGGAAGATGCCACAGAACCAACTCATATAGTGGATAAACAAGTCTTTTATTCTGCCTTTCTTATAGGAGTTGTACTGCACAGTAATCAAATAATTGATTGGAGGAAATTCCTGTTTATAAAGGATTCCAGATAATAAGAGAAGGAAGGATAGAATTAGAATATCACCTTTCTGTAATCCCTAATAAATGAATGGATTTAGGCTGTACACATCAGTGATGGCTAAAATTACAAAAAGAGAGTGGACCAGATAGAATGTGCCACACCATCTTCAACATACCTTTGGTTAAAAAAAATTGAACCTAAATCTAGTAAATC
>ML108001.1:0-21868 GCA_003697995.1 Taxidea taxus jeffersonii
GGAGGTATTCTAAGAATTTGAATTCCATAAATAATCACTAAATTAAAAATTACATGTATGTTCATGGGAAATGAAGTGTTCTAAATTTGGGGGTTGTATTGAGAAAAAAAATACATGTCTGGCATGTCAAGGGCTACTGAAAAGTAATTATAAAGAATGTGGAATATATTCAATATTTACATATTGTAATGACAGGAGAATTCTGCAATTACTTTCACATCAAGAATGAAAACAAACATCCAAACCTACATAATTCTCTAACCGTCCTAAGTATATTTGACTGCTGATGGCCTATTCATAGTAACAGATAAAACTGTATATTCACTTTCTATATTCACCTTATTGCAAAGTCATTGGTAAATGCAAAAGAGTATTCTGGAACTGCCTCTTATTTAGAACATTGTAAATTACTGTACAAAGAAAAAAAAAAGCCTCTCTGATCTTTTCACCTACTGGAACCAAAAAATGAAAATTCTAAAATAAATAATGGTGACTTTAAAAACTCTGAACAGTTCCAATAAAGACAGAGTTCACTGATTTATATTAAGCACAGTTAGTAGGAGAATGAGGCTGTGCCCTTTTGCTTATTGCAGAGACACTGGTTTGTTTGTTTGTTTTCTTACTTTCATATAAGAAGCAATGAACATGTCAATGAACACTCACACTGAAAAAAACTTCTCATAATGATAGTGGTTAAAAATAGTTGATCATTGCCTTCATGCTGGGGATGAATAGAAATGTTATCATCTAATCCACAATTCAGAAAACCGATGTCATATGTCGATGATCAAATAAGAAATTAACAAGGCAAGAAATGTTAAAAATCTTTCTTAACTAGCCATAAACTTATTATCGTGCAGGCTAAATAAAATTTCTGTATAACAGGTGTTAGAAAAGCCAACAATGTTACTTCAAAGACAATAAGAACTTTCAAATCCTAAATTGATTTTTTACCAAGATGATGGTTAGCTGGCAGGTTGTAGCATGTAAATGACAAGGAAGGAATTGTTGGGGACTGTGATGTCCCAACAACATATGTCCAGTACCTACTAAGTGGACCAAATCTGTGGTGTGGGTCTGCACGCACTGGTGCACGGAGGACAAAAGACTGAGGACAAGTGAGTGTCGGCTTTTTCATTTCACTGCTCAGAAGCAATGGTCCTAAACGGGGTATCAACCCCTTGACACAACCTTCAGAGATATTATGTCTTTAGTTCAAGACTTCCTTCTTTTTTTTTAAAGCTTTTTCTTTATCTATGTGACAGAGATCACAAGTAGGCAGAGAGGCAGGCAGAGAGAGAGGAGGAAGCAGGCTCCCCATTGTGCAGAGAGCCTGATGTGGGGCTCGATCCCAGGACCCTGAGATCAGGATCTGAGCTGAAGGCAGAGGCTTAACCCACTGAGCCACCCAAGCACCCCAAGACTTCCTTCTATTTACTTTTAAATTGTTTTCTCTTTTCACACTGATTTGTGATGGCACTAACCTAAAGCGAACACTCCAAGTCCAAGGTCACTGAGCTCCAGGTGGACAGGGATGGGAAAGTGCCTCCAATTGCCCATCCTGGCATCTGCTTCTGGTAGTTCTGGTGTGCTTCCTGGAACTTTATGAATTTGGAAGCCATATTTCTTGTCAAATAATTAGTGGGGTCTTACAAAACTTACAGACAGATACATCGTTACAACATGTGAAGTGAAATTAATTACAGATAAAATAGATTTTATCTTGGGTGAAGTAAATACATTTCCAAAAACATCAGCATTTTGAAACTTCAAAGCAATTCTGGCTTTCCCAATAATGGGCAGGATACAAGTAATCCTCTATGAAGGGGCAGGCCCTTTTCACTGTAAAACAAAACAAAACAAAAAATTTAAAAGTGGTCTTATTAAAAGGCCTAAAGAAGTTTGTAGATCATTTCCAAGTAAATTGCTCTTGAGTTCCTTGAAGCTGGTTAGACGATCAGTACTTGACTTCACAAAACTGTAAGGATGTAAAGATTCTTTCAAATTGTCAGAGAAAGTGTCAGTTGGGATCCTTTATAAGAGAGAAGAGAGGTAAATTCCTCGCAGTTCCTACATATTGAGTCAGTAATGATTATAATGTTCAATTTGATGATCATTCTCAGATAAGAATGAGCTATTTTCATGAAAAAACATTACTACTAATGAAAACAATTCCTGGGAATTGTAGTCTCTCATGCTGCTATAACAAATTATGACAGACAGAGTGGCTTTGAATCCCACACATACACTGCCTCACAGAAGTCCAAAATAGGTCTTACAGAACTAACAACATGGTGCCCACGAGGCTGTGTTCACATCTCTGGAGGCTCGCTGGGAGAATCTGTTTCTTGCCGAAGGCCGCCCATGGTCCTGGGTCTGTAGCCCCTTTTGCCTTCAAAGCCACCAAGAACATCCTTCTGAGCTTTGTTCTCCCAGCACAGCTCATCTGCCTCTGATTCTTCCTGCCCACTCTCACTTACAAGGACCTCTGAGATTACACCAGGTCCCCTGGATAATGGAGATCATCTCCCTGTTTTCGGATCCTTAGCTGCATCTCCAAAGTCCCTTTCACCATGTAACACAACATATTCCCCAGTTCCAGGGATTAGGATGTGGGCATCCTTGGGGGGCTGTTCTTCTGCCTTCCACACGGGAAGTGAACAACTGTCCATCTTGCCCTTCCACTGTGGTTCTTCTACCTGAAAACCCCTGGATCATTTGTTGGGTATGAGAAGCATATAAATAGTGAGAAGTGTGATGGAATGGGGAAGGCCCGGCCCCTGGACACAGCCTAACTGGGTCCCAAGGCCAGCTCGTTCATTAACTGTGTCACCATTGCACAATTTTCTCATCTTTGAAGTGGGAATAAACACTTAGATCTGGGGCGCCTGGGTGGCTCAGTCGGTTAAGCATCTGCCTTCGGCTCAGGTCATAATCTTAGGATCCTGGGATCGAGTCTCACATTGGGCTCCCTGCTCAGTGTGGAGTCTACTTCTCCCTCTCCTTCTGCTGGTGCTCTTCCTGCTTGTGCTCTCTCTCTCTCTCTAAAACAAACAAATAAATAAAATCTGAAAAAAATATATATATACTTAAATCTTTTTCTCAGGGTTGCAGATCAGAGAACAGTTATGATGGTCTAGAATTATGCTCCTGTTGAAACTATGAAATCTTCTGAGAGTTGTCTACACAGGACACCAGTTTTGCCAGCAGTGACTTGAGATTCTAGTCGAATTTTAAGTGATGGTCATCCTCTATGGCAGTGGCCTGAGAGCTGGGCATTGCAATACTGAATATGATCGTGAAAATTCAACAGAAAAGCTGAATCAGATGATGAGGTCCCTTTTCTTAAATACCTTTATCTCAATGTGTCCCCAGATCTCTTCAAACAGATCCCTTTGGCTCACCGCCTCCTTCTGATGAACACAGAAGAGGGGCTGGTGAGGGAGGGATGCTCCTGAGGCTGGATAAATGGACACGGGTGTAGACATCCGTTTCACGAAGCACCTGGCTCAGCTGTACCGGGACTCCTTTCCACTGAGCTGCTTTTAAGGGCACAGACCATAGTTCACCCTATGCCATGTAATATGGGCCGCTCAAGATAGAAACATTTGATGGGCATTAAATATCACCTCAGGTTTCTTCCCTCCAAATAATTTATGCAGTGCATTTCATCAGGAATTTTTAAAACTCTCTCTGAGCAAGCTACTAGGGACCAAGTGGTGGAAACGGGAACCACAGCGTCCTGAGAAATGTCTCCAAAAGCCAAAGTGTATTTATCAATATGTTCCCTGATCCCAGCATCCTCACAGCATATCCGAGGTTTCTTGGCAAAGCTGCATTTCAGTGGTCGAGACAGCTGAGAAAATTGTTCTCATTACCTTCCAGTCATGTTTTGTTTGTTCTTATTAGTTTCCAGACCAGTTTCCCTTGCTGGGTCGTTTGCTTGATTGAGTCACCGGCCAAGACTCTGGGTGCCTATCTCCACATACCAAAGGTCCATGATCCACGATCTCATCGGGCAGCGGTAAAGAGCCGGCGGATCGGCAGCTGGGACAGACGCATTCCAGAGCAAAATACCGACAAGGCAGTGTCACCATAACAACTCCTACATCGACGAATTTCAGACAGACACGAGTACATTTAAACAATTCATTTAGGGGTGCCTCATGGGGTAATTAACTACACCACATTTTCACATGATTACAAATATGTCCCTACCTATTGCTGAGGAGACGTGTATTTTTTTAAAAATCCACACATTCAGAGATGGACAAATGATAAGGGGGTTCATTTAACACACATGCACTGTGGAGCCTTCCAGGAAGCCCGTGTATGTGAAGGAAGGCTCACTCCCCGCTGGGCCACACGACAATAGCTTCAACAACAAGACCCAGAGATGCTCCTTCAGAACCATTCATAAGGGGAGTGGACTGTTGCACCTGAACCTCAACAGCCCGGCTAGGTCTCATTTCACACTTAGGGGAGTGATCCCAGGAGTGCTGACAGCAGACACTCACAACCGTGTCCAGTGTGACAAATCATGGGGAGAGCCCGCACACATGTGGGGCCATGGAGAATGTGGGTCTCCTAGTACATCTGCTGGCCTCCGCTACCCCATCTCCTAACAGTTGGTCCCATGTATGTCAAAATTAAGAACAGTGCCTGTGCCTGTAAACACAGGGAAAATGCCTTGTTATGTCTAAAAAAAAATTTTTGCTTATGATTTTACATTTGTTTCATGAGATAAGCTACAAAAGGGGAAATAAAAAATATATTTTTTTGTTTCGAAGAGATAAACAGGAGGGAGTGAAGAGCAAGGGAAGAGCAGCAAAGGAGAAATACCACTCAGGGGCCACGCTGGAAAGCCAGTGTTGGTATCAGACTGATGGGCTGATGTATAAAATCAGTGAACGTTTGCTGCATCAAGAACCTTAGACATTGTGTACCCCAACCCTCTCACGTCACAGTTAAGGAGACGAGGCCCAGAAAAGGGAGTGCTTTGATCTCTTTTTTTTTCCTACATTCAGAAATTGAAATCCAGTTTTTAAACTTCTCCATGCATAAAACATTATTAGATTTAAAACAACTAATGTTGAAACTTACTACTGTAGGATTCAACCCATGTGTAGCTTCAGAATATATACAAATAATTATGTCTTTAATTTCATTTCTCCTTTAATACAATATCCACACTCACACCCACACCTAACCACCTATCCACTCATCCACCCACATAATTCCTCAAACTTCCTTTTCTTTTGTTTGTTGCTATCTTTTATTGTTGCTTTAGACATACCTTTTGGTAAATGGAGAAAAAGATCTACCCAAATTCCCACTATATTCCATTCAGTGCTTCTATTGTACAAGTAGAACTGCTCTATAGAAATAAAGATTACTTGTTTTTATTTGGAAAACCTCAAAAAATCATTCAGCTAGCCATCAAAAACAGAGTCATTTGCTTTTCTTTCATGAGAGTTCAGTGAAGGAACAGGCTAAGAGGAAGACCTTTTTTCTTCTGGTTGCTTATTTTTCTTCCTTTGGCATACTGTAGTGTGCTAGCATGTGCTACAAAGAGTACAGATTGAAAAAGTCTTACTTTCTTGTCGTCATCCCACAATGTGTAATCAAGTACACTGGGGCTCTCATCATTCAATTCATAATCCACTCATTCCAGAAATATTACAGTGGTAGGTGGCAGAGCTTGAATAAGACTTAAGGAACTTAAGCGTAGTGGATGAAAGGAAGAAGTTAACTTTTTGTTTGAGAGAGAGAGAGAGAGTACAGGGAAAGGGGCAAAGAAGCTCAAGCAGGCTTCACGCCCAGTGCACATCCCAGTGTGGGGCTCGGTCTCACACCTGCGATCATGATGTGAGCAATATCAAGAGATGGACACTTAATCCACAGAGCCACCCAGGTGCCCCAATTTTTTTTTAATGTGAATCTTGGTCTGAATATGAGCAGCCTTGTTCTTTCCTCTCCCCAAATCTAATGTATTCAAGGAAGGTGCAAGCTTGCTAACCAATGTGTTTGTAAATAAGGATGAAATATTTCTCTCTCACTCACTCACTTTAACATTTTATAAACACACTTTCTGACATCTATGTCTTATGAAGTCACATTCAAGGAACTCCCTTTTTAAACAGCGGTTACAAGCACACAACTGCCTTTCTGCAGAATCATTTCAGATTAGATTGCACACTAAATTTTAGATGTGGAAGGATCTTTGGAGACCTAGAAGTCAATGGTCTCATTTTACACTGGAGGAATATGAAGTCCAGATAGACTGGCATTTGCCCAAGGTAACCATTTAGAAGTTGATACAGAGAATTCTACCTAGAATTCTAATCATTCTAATTTAATAGTTTCTTCAGTTTCTCTGCAGAAAATACACACCCACAAGCTTCTTTTTCTCAAGCCAGAGACCCTTGCTATACTGAACTCAAAGGGCAATGACTGAGAAATGGAGCCACTTGGGTCAGCTGTCCACCTCCTTATTTGTTTCACATCTTTCTATGACTGATGTCCTCAGGCTACCAGGGACCAAGACACACAAGGTAAAGACAGAGAACTACTCCACCAAAGCAAACACAGGTTTTCAAAGTTTACTACTTATGATTAAAGGAAAGTCAAGATATCAAAACAGTCCTTTTATTAAAAATCAAAGTGCTGGGGCGCCTGGGTGGCTCAGTCAGTTAAGGGTCTGCCTTCAGCTCAGGTCATGATCCCAGGATCCTGGGATCGAGTCCTGCATCGGGCTCCACGCTCAGCAGGGAGTCTGCTTCTCCCTCTTCCTCTGTGACTCTCCCACTCTCTCTTAAATAAATGAATGACTCTTTTAAAAAAATCAAAGTGATGAACTTTCATCAAAAATTTTTAAATATTTCCAAAAGTCTAAAGAAGAAAAGCATTCCTCTCACCTCCCCTCTTTAAAAATAATTTGACTTTCAGTGGATACAGAAAAATCAACTGATGCAGATGGCGAGAACCGAGAACTATTTGGGGAACTCTGGTCTGTCCGTGGACTAAGAGTCACACTTATTTATAAAAATGCAGATCTCCACATCTTAGCTTGTTAATGACATCATCAGGCATCCAGATTTTGAGCGTTTGAGCCTGTGCTCGAATGAGATTCTACTGCCTTATGATCATAACACACTCATTTTTTCAAAGAAAAATTCATTTAGAATGAGAAGGGACCTTGGAAACAATGTGTGGTGGTAAAGAGGTGACAGGCTTTCGGGTCAGTACTTTGGTTCTTCCAGTAGGTGGTGCCACAGTCACAGACAGTGACTTTTTTCTCCTTAGTCTTCCCTTAACGGTGAGGGTAATAACAACACTGGGTGGTTTCGAGGATTATAGTCATGTAAAATATCCAGCCCATAAGATGGAGTTCCTGCGAGGTACTTGGCTTCTAAGTTCCCAGCGAGCCACGTGCTTGAAGAATGGATCAGCAGCGAGGGAATGAAAGTGGAAGAAACCTCTATGGCAGTCAGCGCCAACTGTGTGCCCAACACAAGGGAAGAAGCCACAGCAGAGCAGCTTCCCCTGACCCCTGACTCTGTGCCAGTGCCGGACACAGTGCTGTCATCCGTGATCTCATTTACTCTTCCCAAACGAATGCCCCAATCCGGTAGGAACTGTCAACTGTACAGAAGAGAAATCAGGGAATCGTGCGCCCGAGGTCACCCAGCTAACAAGCAGCAGAGCCAAGACGAGGAAGAAGGGCAGAAGAAATGTTGCCCTCTATCCAATTACACACAAGATGACACATTTCAGAAGGACTGAAAGAGAAGTCCAGTAGAGACCCATCTTCCCACTCTGAGCTCCCGAAGTTCCTGGGGTGAGGGCTCCACAGCCTATGTGAACTCGGGGTCTGGGACAGTTTCTGGAACATGATGTACATCAGTCGATGTACAAGGATTATAACCAACTGGAATGCAATGGGCAATGTGGGCAATAAGGAATCACATCTCTCAAAGTGAAGTCTTTGCGATGAGTAGTAAATATAAAAGATGGAGGAGAGTGAACATGTCCATGAAGGACAGCAGTTACGTACTAACAATATCTTCATGTATCTACTGCCCCATAATGACGACTATGCTCACAGAGCTTTCCCACCAGCGTATTATCATGTAAGAATTCCAATCACCAAGAGTGGCGTTACCCTAAAACGTAAGGGACAGTGAAGAGGAGCCGCCACGCACACACGACACACACACACATCTGTACTTGGGGGATGGCTTTAATACACTCTTCTATATGCTGGATGGAAAAGATTTTCCCTGAAAGTGAACCAAAAGTTTAGTTTTCTCTTCTTTATTTTCCTATGTAATCTCTATGTCCAACATGGGGCTCGAACCGACGACCCCGAGATCGGAGTCGCTCACTCCACAGACTGAGCCAGCCAGGCGCCCCAGCTTAGTTTCCCTTCATTCAAATGATTCCTGTAACTTACAAGTCCCAGCAAAATAAATTCACAATCCTGTCAGATACAGGCGGCCACATGTACACAAGTGAAGCCTCAGTAACCTGAGAGCTCGCTTTTTTGGGGGTTGGAATAGAAGTATTATGAAAACAGAACCGGGGTCTCACAGAATTTTCAAAGAAAATACCACTTTGGCCAAACCCAAATTCCCCACAGCAACAGCCGACGTCCCCACAGCCACATCCAGTGACTGAACAGTGTTTATGCTTTTCTTAAGCAATGGAGTTCATTCTGACAATTTATCTACTGAGAACTGTGCCAGAAAACTGCCTATTCATTTTCTATATTCTGTTTGGCAAACAAAGCATGACACACAGCAATATAAAAGAAAAATATAATCCCGGGATGCATTTGCAATCATCGCAGGAAGTGTTCTGAGCTGTCGGAGGCCTGGGGAGCCGGCTTCCCGAACAGCATTTAAACACTGCCCCCTGCTGTCCCTCTGTGTGTCCTGCAGCCCGGGAGCGCCACGCCTGGCCCAGGCGGAAGGATGGACTGCAGGCTGCAAGCTCTTCCAAGCACCAACCGGTCTTGAACAAGGAACATATACCAACTTTAAGAAATTAGTAACTCTTGAAGAATTAATCATCTGGGTAAGATTCTGTGAAACACACCGTTGTATTCATAACAAAGCAGTCTCTGTGAGCACACTGTTTCCTGTTGGAAGAGCAGAGCATCTGCCAGGAAGATTTTATATAAATGGATGGAATTGACGAAGGTGTTTCAATTTCTTATTTTCCAAATTTCACAATGTTTTCTCTTCATCGGTGCACATTCGGTGTGGTGCTGTGTAGGAACCATGCTCCTGACACGTATTAGTGTGAGCCTAACTTTAGATATCCTGAAGCAGAGGACAGATACTTCTAAAGGGAGGGCAACATGAGATGCCTGTAAGGTACTTCCGGGTAGGAATCGTGTTAGATTCAGTTTTCTTGTCAGTCCTTTTGAGCCTGATAAGAAAGGAGAGGCTGAGAAAAATCCTTGGGGAATGAATTAACAGATGAATGAAGAGGCACGGTTCATAATTATAGATATTTCTAGGAAATGACTACCAGGTCCTCAAAGAAACTATCACGTACTTCTAGTTTCCTTTTCAACGAAAATAACATATATAGAGAAATATTCAAAATGATTGGACATTTTTACCTCCTCTTCCCATATTCAACAGCAGCATGAACCAAAAAAAGCACTAAAAATCCACGTTCATTTCAGTTACTTGGATCAGAAGAGCTGAACTAGGGTGTGCCATTGTGTTCTTATCTTATCTTATCTGAAGTCTTTAATTTTAACAAGAGCAAGCATAAAATATCGCTACTGAAAACATCTACGTGGTACATGACACCTGGGTGGCTCAGTCGGTTAAGCGTCCAACTCTCTGATTTCAGCTCAGGTCATGATCTCAGGGCTGTGAGATCAAGCCCCACGTGGGGCTCCATACTCTGCGTGAGTCTGCTCGAGATTCTCTCTCCCTCTGCCCTTCCCTGTACTCCCCTGCTCCCACTCACACTCACTCTCTCCTAAATAAAAAAATAAAATCTTAATATATATATATAACTGCTAAACTAAAAAAAAACTGACATAGCATGCAGCATGAAGTTAATATTAATTCACTTCATTTATTTATTCATTGTCTCAAATACTTAAAATCTCAAATGCAGTTAGGGGAGAACATGAAAAACATATTGACTGGTCTCACCTTCAACTGGTAACCATGGACTTCGAGTGGCTCTTAGCACTGCTTAGCTAGCCTACTATGTTCTACTTGGTTCACTCCCCAAAAGACACTATCACTCCTCTGCTCAGCCTTTAAACCTTCAAATCTCCTGCCTCTCCCCCATCTCAGCTGATGACCTGGCTTCTTGTTTCACTGAGAAAACACGACAACCAGAGGAGGACGTCCACAGGCTCACCTCCAGGGACCACAACCCAGCAGCCGCTATATTCTGCAGCTTCGTGTCTACACCTGCTCTATCCGGAGAATGGTTAGGCCGTTAGCGAAGGCCCCTTGCGCTAGCTCCTACTCAAGACTCTGGGTTACAGAACCATCCAACCTCATTATTCATCAGGTTTCCCCCATTCTACTAGATACTTCCCATCTGCACACAAACACGTTATAACATATCCCATCTTAAAAATACAAAATAAAGATATGACCCAGCCTCCTTCTCTAGCCTCCAGCCCAATTCCTCACCTCCCCCAACCCCAACCCACCCCCCACAACAGGAAAACTCCTCTAAAGAATTGTCTAAATCATCTCATTCCCAATAGGAGTGATACTGCCCTCAATGGGCAAAAACCGACTCTTGCAGTGTGAGAAATTCTTACTCTTTCTATGCATAAAACAAATCCATATACATACAATTTATAACAAACATAAAGCCTATCAGTGATATCTGAATTTCATTGGGGAAAGGGAAGAACAATTAGGAAAAAAATGTCCCAATAGGAGTGATACTGCCCTCAATGGGCAAAAACCGACTCTTGCAGTGTGAGAAATTCTTAATCTTTCTATGCATAAAACAAATCCATATACATACAATATATAACAAACATAAAGCCTATCAGTGATATCTGAATTTCATTGGGGAGAGGGAAGAACAATCAGGAAAAAAATGTCTAAAAAAGCTTCTTAGGGAGGTAATCATGAAAATAAGATTGACGAACACTGGTCTAAACCTACAATCTCAATGTCTTCTCTTCCTGTTTTTTCTCAAGCCTTCTTCAATCTGTTTTTCATTTCTAGTACCCAAAGAGGAGCGTCACCCCTGCCCTGCCATATTCCTAAATCCAATGGCCAATTCTTAAGTGAAAATGGAGGCAGCATTTCGCATAGCTGACTACTTCTTCTTTCTTCGAACACTTTCTTGGCACCATCAATGAGTGTGTGATTTTTCTCTCTAACTCTCTGGACCCTTGAGATCCAGTATCACGGAGAACTAATGCAAAAACTAGAGATTCTTGTACAAGTGGATTGCACCACCCTTGAACACACCCCCAACATGCTATAGCCCAAGCTGCCTGCATTTCTGGCCTGTATTTTTATAGTATTAGTCCGTCTGGTCAGGCCAGTCCTCTTACAGCCTAACTTCCACACAACGGCAGGAGAATACCTCCTTAATCTAAGTCAGATCACGTCATGCCTTCAATGGCCTTCTGGCTATTGGGGAGTAAAAGCCAATGTCTTCATCGGAGCACAAAGCCCTCCACAGATAGGCCTTGCTTCCTGTCTGCCCTCCTCTTCTGCCACCGGCCCTCCAGGTGACTATTCACCAGCCACAATGGTCTCCTTGAGAGACTGCTCATTCTTTGTGCTTTACTACATGCAGCCACTTCTGCTTGGATATCCCTCCAGATACCGCTGTGGCTCCGCTGTCACCACCTTCGGTTCTCGGCTTCTTGAAATTCCCGTTGTCACAGAGCTGTTCACACTGAGTACAACAGTATTCCTTACGTTTTGTTCTCCCTATCCTGCTTCATTTTCTTTCCCCAGCACTTACTATTACCTCTCCAAGATATTTCTTTATTTCTCCTCCTCCCCCTGGAATAGAATATTATAAGATATTCTGTCTCCTTCTACTGGAGCAAGAGTTCCCAGAAGCTTTTATTGTTTGGTTCACTGCTATATTTGAAGCACCCAGTTTCTAGCACATAGTGAGAGTTCAAGCAAATATCTGTACAATGATAACCCTGATTTCAACATCTAAATAAAAGACTATACTCTCATTTTTTAACAAATAAAACTGGATTTTAATTTTCCTTCTTGAAATAAACTATCATTTCATTGGCCTGTGGCAAATAAAAGTATAAGATGCAAAAAAAAAAACACTAACAACTCAGAGAAATGGAAAACAAACGCTGCTTTGGCTAGAGTGGTTTTCCTTGACTATTATGTCATAGAAAAAGTTTTAGCAGAGGCCAACAATTAAATAGTTTCCTCAAACCAAGAGACTTCTACACTGGTAAACATGAAATGCTTTTTTAGAGGATCTCTCTCGTGGTTTTCTAGAAGCAAACATTCACGTCAAAATGAGAAAATGTCAGAATGGAACTAACACTTCGGAAGAATGAGAGAGGATCCAAACATCTAGTCAGCGCAGAGCCCTGTCTTCTAAATCTGGTCCAACAGGTAAGAAACTTCTTAGATGAGATCCATTTGTGAAAAAGAAAACACATTCAGGAGAAAGTATATCCATGCAGAAGGTTGGTACTGCACCAATGCCATCTTTCTCTTCCTCTCTTTCAATGTTAATGTTTATAGCTCCTTAACTTCCAAATTAGTAGTTGATGGCGGTAATGCTTTCTTCTTTGTGTGTAGCACATTTTGTCTGAATCTTCAGAGATTTCTGCTAGAAAGCTAAAAATCTCAATTCTCAAATTTCTTGTCTCCTCCAAATGCCTGTGTCAACCCAGAAGGGAAAAAGTCTCATTCAAGTCACTTGGTGGCCAAGTCGGTGATAATGACGCGATTCAATAAATTACAGCTCTCAGCTCTTTCATCTCATCTCATATCTAGCTGTGGCTTTTCTTTTTAAAGCCTTTCTGTTTTCGAAGAACTCCGAATGGAAAGGAGAGCTCCCAGTCCTGAAGGAAGTGCCCAGTCAGGAAGGCAGATTTAGGAAGGGACCTTTTCTTGAGTTCAACTAGCAACCTGGTGAGCACATTTCGGACATCACACAGCTCTCCACAGCACGTGTCCAGGAACAAAGGGCCCAAATATTAACATCACTGATGCATTTATATCAAGCATGAGGAGATCACACACAATGGTGCTGGGGACAGCGGCCAAAAGGTACACGGCCTCCATCACCAGAGCCTGGAGAAGACTGGATTCCAGATGGCCACCCAACAGCTCTGTGACCTCCAGGGCCTCAGACAGGTTAATGTAACCTCCTGGAGTCTCACTTTCCTCTACTGTAAAATGGGAGTAAAACATTCACGAGGCAATTGTGAAGGATGAGGGAAGAACAGTGAGGGTGAAGTGGTTGATACAATAAGTATGAACTGCTTGTGATACCGGTTCTCATCATCTTCCAGATCCTTCCAGACGCCCTCTTGCCCTTTTTTCCAATGCCAGCACTCAGCCCCCAGAGCAGCAGGTATGGAAGAAGGGATTCTCACTCTGTCCCCCCAGGACTTAGTGGGCAATCAGCACAAGGAGTGGTACCAGATTGCTCTAGACCCCACGAAGGGTGCAGGACTCTGACATTTCTGCTGATTGCAGGGTTTCTGCAGGAAGGCAAAGATCAGCTTGGGCTGCCTCTTGGCCACTAAGAGGAGACATCAGCCAGAATCAATGCCCACTCTCCAATACTATGCAAATAATAAAGAAAGACAAGTAGATGAGGGAGATATAAAAGGTGAAGATCAAGACATGACAAATAAAGGGAATTTAATAGTAATAATTCGTTTTTCTAAAAATGGAGATCTCGGTTCAAAAGCTTGCAGGCAGCCCAACAGAGCAGTTAATATCCGAGACGTTTTGAAACTGAATTGTCTCCCCTGCTATGGAGACGGTCTGCCGGAAAAAGCAATGAAGCATGTTACCTGATGAAGAGAGGTCCTTTGTTTCCTGTGCTTTTAAGCAAAATCTCTTCACCAAAATGTCAAAGAAAAATGAGAAATTTAAACTTCTATTAGCAAAGAATTGGTTCTCATTTTTCCATCAAAGATAATGGGAGATTCTAGCAGTAGTAGGAAGGAGATTGAAGGTGTTTATAGTGAGCAGTACTCATCATTTTATTCTATAGTACACGATAGGTTCTGAGATTACGTATTTTTCCAGTTCGGTTTACTGAAGTGCTAAGTGTCTATTTAAGGATAGAGAGTCTGTTCAGATGAAACCCTTTCAGACAACATTCCCCCAAGTCCTGGAAGAGTTTCCTTCCTCTCAGTCCCATTAGGAAAATTTATTTACCAACGCAATGTACCCAGTCAGGTTTTGAAGGTAGAATCTGTATTTCTGATGAACTTCTGTTCAATGGATGTCCACATCCGTGGCTCACCTATTCTGCCCCAAAACCACATTTCCAGCTTTATCTCCCTAACTTTCCCACCCCAAAGCCTTCTCTCCCACTAAGCCAGTCCATTTTCAGTCCCCAAAATATAAGATAAGCACCTATACTTCCAGCTTTTTGCTAAGACCTTTTTTCTTCTCCAAAGTATTCCCTTCCAGTCCCCCTGCCTGTTCTTCAAGACTTACTTCAGATCTTGCCAGTCATTCATTCAGCAAACAGAGGCTGAGGGCCAACCACAGGCGAGGGAATCTTGGGAAAGCAGGACAAGGTGAGTTGGAACCAGTTCTTGTCTTTGTGTCCTTTCCATTCTTCCAGGGAAGACACACATCACATAGTGGACTGAGCCATTAATTAAGTGCAGCTGTAGTGAATGTTAAGCATATGAGGCACAGAAAACTGGGATTACATATGGTAGGAGAAATGGCCTGGAGGTCAGGAAGACACTCCTGAGGAAGCAGTTTGCTGCAAGTTGGGAGGATGAACAGGAGGCTAACGTAGGGCAAAGGTAGGCCAACAAGTCAACTTTCCCGATGGACGCATGGTTCTGATGAATTTGGGATATAGTCAGAAAAGTGTGGGAAGGAAATTCTTGCCTTCCAAGTGTGAGAACTGCAACAGTCCTCCCCATTGCCCTGGCTCTCTGTGAAGCTGGGACAAAAAGCACTCATGATCCTACATTTGAAGTTTCAGAGGTCACCAAGAAAAGGACCTAGCCAACTGCTCTCAGCAAATTCTGAGAACTCACCAGGTAAGACTTGGCCTTGCTCCTCTGAGCCCCATTGTCCAGTCAATATAAAGAGAAAATTCCAACAAGATGTGAAATGCCAAAGCTCAACTTTATGGGAATGCCAGTATTCCCGGAGAGAAGCTCTACCTCCAAATCCTGGAAACCCCCCCAGAGAATGATCCAGAAACACTCCTGGAAAGGAAGTTCCAAGAAGGAAAGGCCTTGTTTTCTAACCAGGTACTTGCTGAAGGGCAGACCCCACAGGGACTGAGGTGAAGCTCGGCAGGTGGGGCTGCCTGGGAAAGACATTGCTGCCTCTAGACCCAGGGAAACAGCCCTGGAAACGTTTGGTATGAAGCAGAAACCGCCCTCTGGGCTAAGAAAACACACCTTACCTTGTCTACATGTAGACCTAACCCCTAAGCATCAGACTACAGGAATGAACTCCAGGGAAGCCAAGGCCAACTCCCTCCCAGCACCATGCAGTCAGTCACAAGACAGTCTGAAGGGAGGAGTGGGCGGATATTCAAAATCAGACCCCAAAGCCACTCTGTCAGCATCCCTTGGTACCAGACAGTCCTACTTGGCATTAGGGATGGAGCAAATGAGCTCAGAGTCAAGACTGAAATAACCACAACCCAGCCTTAAAAGCCAACATTAGACTATTCCAAAGCCAAAGGTGATGAGAAAGTTTTGCCAGTGACCAAGACTCCATTCAGGCCCTAACTCTGTGGAAAGACCTTGAGTTCACACAGGAGAGTCTGAGGTCCATTCCAGAGAATAATCAAGCTTTCTCATGCTTACACCCCACACATTCGGCTCAGACTCCCTAAAAATGACTTATAATTACAAAATGACTATAAGTCAAATAGTGATGGCATTGGCACAGGAATAAATAAATGGAACAAAGCAGATATCCAAAAACAAATGTAAGTATATGTGGAACTTAACATATGGCAAATAAGGAATTTCAATTTAGTGGGAAAAATAAATCTTGCGATATTGATAAAATCAGTATTCCTATGGGGTGGGGGGAGAACCCCCCAAAGCCAGATCACTATCTCATGCTTTATAAAACACATATTACAGATAAAGATTTAAATGTAAAGCATGAGAATTAAAATTATTAAAATACTATTTAGGATATTTACAAGACTTCAGAGTGAGGGAAATGAGAAGCGAGTTGGGAAATCCAGCAGCCATGCAAGATAAACATGCTTAACCAAATAAAAATCTTAAGAAATTACCATGGCAAATGACATTTTTAAAAAAGCAAGAGACAAATAAAAGATAGTCTGGAAAATATCTGTGATACTATATGAAAAACATTAATATCTTTTACATATGAAATGCCCCTAAGAGACAAAGAGCCCACTAGAAAAGTAAGCAAAAGAGAGGTCTTGCATATTCACATGAGGGGAATCCAAGTGACCAACACACATGAAAAGAGGCTCAATTTCATTTTCAGTCAAGGGAAATGCAAAACAAGAAAAATGTACCTGTTTTCACTTATCATTATGGTAGAAATCTTAAAAGATAAATTAAGAAATATCCACTGCTGAGAGTATATGGAAAAGTGGGCATTCTCAAACACTAAGAATGCACATCATTATAAAATTTTTAGAAAGTATATTACTTTTAGAAACTAATATGGCAAATCTGTTAAAACATACAGATCTTTTGAGCCCAAAATTCCAATGTTGGCACTTTATCACTCAATATAGCAGTAAATAGGAATAAATACAAAAAAACTAGAAAGCACATGAATGTCCATCAATATACAATAAAGGATGAAAACTAAATTCTAAGACTTCCAAAGTATAGAAGATTATGCAGCCATTAAATAGAAATAGATAAAATGCATTTATCTGAAGAAATGTCAAATTTTTAAAAAGATTTTATTTATTCATTTTGAGAGAGACAAAGCACAAGAGCATGCACACAAGTGGGTCGGGAGCAGTGGAGGGAGAGAGAAAGAGAGAATCTCAAGCAGACTTCGTGTGAGTGCAGAGCCCAACCTGGGGCTCAATCTCAGGACCCCAAGATCGTGGCCTGAGCTGAAATCAAGAGTCAGATGCCCCTGAAGAAAAGTCAATTTAAAGAGCCAATTTCAAAACAATACATTTAGAAGGCACTCTATGCTGGAGCAAGGTGTGGAAGGGCACTCACCACACCACTAACATCAATTATCTCTGGGAAGTGGGAAGAGAGGACAGTGCAGGGAATTAATTATTAGTTCAGCCTCTGATTGTCTCTTTTGTTTTCAGATTACTCATCAGCTTTTTCATATAAAGTGATTAAAAAAAATATTCTGGGAGAAGGGAAGGATTACTTAATTTTTTACTTTACCCAACAAGATCTAATACAGTAGGCATTCAAAAATTTTTTGTGGAGTTTAAGTGGAAAGGAATAGGAGGGAAATGAAATGGGTTTAAACATGTTTGTAAAGGATAAAAGGATAAGCATTCATGGAATAACAAAGTACTGTTGATCCTATAAATAAATGGCATGAGAAAAGGAAAAAGAGACACTTGATAAAGTTGGTGAAAAGAAGAAAATGGGGGAAAAAACTACAGTAAAATAAATAACAGACATCAATGGAAAAGATAAAAGTAACATGCTATTTACCCCAATAAATGTAAAAGGGTTTAACTCCACTATCAAAAGAAACAGACCTTTCATGATGGATTTAAAAACAACTAGGTGGGGGACACCTGGGTGGCTCAGTGGGTTGAGCCTCTGCCTTCAGCTCAGGTCAAGATCTCACAGTCCTGGGATCAAGCCCCGAATCCAGCTCTCTGCTCAGCAGGGAGCCTACTCTCCCCCCCCACCCCGCCTCTCTGCTTGCCTCTCTGCCTATTTGTGATCTCTCTCTGTCTGTCAAATAAATAAATAAAATCTTAAAAAAAAAAAACCAACTAGGTGGTTTTCTCTGAAAATGGCTAAGTAAAAATAAAACAAAAGTGAGATTCTTCACAATCTCCACAGACATCGTAAGAGATTTCATAATAATCCTAATAATAAATGTAGAAGATCTTAAAATAAAAGCTACAAAATTATACCGAAGGGCATAAAAATTCCTAGAGAACTGTTTTGTTTTTGGTGTCACTGTTTTTTGTTTTTTTGTGTGTTCTTTTGGGTAGAAAGATGCACTATTGTAACAGTGTCCTTTCTCCTTAAATTAGTGCTTACGTTCTATGTAATTCGAACTGGAATTCCAACTAGAGTTTTTAATGAAATCTGATTCTAAAGCACAGAGAAATAAAATATAGATTAGCCAAGAAAACTTAAGACAAAAACCATCAACAGCGCCTAACTCTACTCTATGTTAAAATTAACTGTTTCCATGAAGAAAGGAATTTAGTGGAGAAAATCTTTGTTTCAGATTTGCACTTAACAACACTGTGGGCATTCTGTGATCAACACTTTATGAAACTGGAAACCTCCGTGTCCATCAAACTGATTTAACACATCAAGGTAAATCCAAAGAACAGAAATGTTAGCTATATTAATAGATATATTAAAAATAGATCCTGAGCAATTCCATAAACCTGAAGTGCACCAGTCAGGGTATCTGAAGGCAGACTGTAGCCAGGGGCTGGACAGGAGAAGAGACTGTGAGACAGCATGAGGAGTTTTGCCAGCTTGCTTGGTAGAGCACCGATGTGGGGAAAAGGGACGCACACAGATAACTACTGAAAAAGCAGATATTCTCTGAGACATCTTTACAAATTTAGAAATGGACCCCCAAGATCTTAATTTTTTTACATTAATTCAACAATTTTTAAAATTTTTTTAATTTTGTATATTCAAATTCTTTTTTTTATTGTGTGATGTTAATCACCAACCTTCCATCTGTCCATCTACTGAAAATCTTAAACTATTACATTTTGGGCAAATGAGTTATAATTTTTAAAGTAGAAGCAAAGTAAGCATTTCCTTTAGACTCAGTCAAACAAATAATATTTTGTCAGAGGGCAAACTTCTCTACGATGAATTAGAGTGCATGGCTTTTATCTGAAATTATTGACTTTAAGGCTTCCAGGTTGCTGTTGCTCCTTCGGTGGTTGTATTCTAGAATTTTAAGAGCAATTTCACATTCATTTCTTTCTGTTAGCCTCTAGTCATATACACACATGACCCTTCCGTTATTACACTGTGCCTTCTTGAGAGCTCCTGCAGCTTCATTCCAGCTTTTCTATCATACAGCAACCAGAAATTCAAGAATTTACCAAGATGAGTAATTTAGGGAAAGCCAACTTTCTCTTCCCCACCCTCCAGTCTAGGAAAGAGATGCTCAGCAGTGTGTTTCTAAAGGCGGGGACGACCCCCACCCTCACCCCACACGCAGTCAGAAGGAAGTAAAGCATCTTTCTCTTGCAGGATTGTAAGGTGGATCCCTGAAAATGGAAAGGCAGGGGCTGGACATGAAATGTCTAAAGGGGAGGAGTTTGGGAGGGTTCCTGTCAGGGTAGAGACCTGGCTCCCACTTGCATGCCCGGCCTGGGAGGCAACTTGCAGCAGAATTCATGAGGAGCATGTGTGTAGGCCTGCAGAGCAGCAGAAAGGCTTCTCGGTCAGTGTACGTCTGTCCCCTGAGACGTCCGTGAGTCCTGCCAGGCTGAGCGACGTCCGAGGACTGGGCTGGGCCCAAGCTGACACAACAGAGGAGCGCCAATAATGCTGGCAACCTTATGACTCGGGAGCCATGCACTGTGGAAGCCTGGAATTCCCATGTGACCCCAAAGGGAAAGGAAGATACCCTAATGAGGACAAGGGAGGGTTTTTTATCAGGTAGGTGGAGAGGGTAATTTGTAAACTTAGAGCGACGAAGAAACAGACATTCCTTGCACCTCAGTGTTGTAGACTCTAAGGCAAAGGAACCACACAGTGTTCTGGATCCAAATATGCCATTGTTTTGCACAAGAGAAAGTACTGTTCCCCGCTGTGTTTCCAGTATCCTTACTGATACAGGGGATTTTTCTGGCTGTCTTAATCCCCAACACCAAGAATTCCACCTCTTAAACAGGTGGAATGACCTTTTCCCTAGTGGTAAAAAAGTCACAAACATTAAAAAGTCACCAAGAGTATTAATAAAAGCAATGTGCTTACTATGTGTCCAACGCCCTGACAAGGTCTGTACTCAGAGTATCTCACAGAGTCTTCACTATGATCCTGTGTGTCGATCATGTGATTTGTCCTCATTTTGTACATAAGAGCTCAGAGAGGTTGAGTAGCTTGCCCCAGATCACCCAGACTGTGAGCGGCATGGCTGGGTTACAAATTCTGGCTCCCTCCGTCAGTGCCCTGAACTGTCCTCTGCAGTGGAGCCAATGCCAGGAGCTAAATGAGTGTAAAGACGCGGTGCTGGAGAAGTCTCTAAGGTGCTTCCCCTGAAGAGCAGAGCTGTCAGAGAAGCCCAGGGAACTCTTTGGTGGGGGCTGGGTCCTGAAGGAGGGAGACAAAGCCCGTGTCCAAGTATGGCAGGCAAAGGGAGCTTTAGGAGGAAATGCACGAAGAATGTATGGTCCATTCCAGGAGCCCGGAGCAGACTGGGATTCCTGAAGGAAGGAGACCCACTCTACAGCTGTCCCTGCCTCCCCCTCAGCTTCCTCTTAGTGACCCTTCCAATGGGCTGCACGTAGACCGTTTGCTTTCATTCATTTGCCTCTTGAAGTAATGTTCGGCAGCTTGAGGCCTTTGGTCTAAAACTAGCAGTGTTTCATGGGGTCAAGGCAGGGGAGGACTCGCATGTCGCACCCCCCCCCCGGGGCTATCTGACCATGTTTCTGCTCAGATGAACACAGTTCTCACCTCTGTGCAGTCATGTGGTGGGAGCAGGAGTGAGTTACGGGGGGAGTGGGTGCTCCCTGAATGCCGGTACCTGACCTGGTTCGTGTGTTCATTCCTTCTGGCCTCAAGAAAACAAATTACTCTTCTGGTGTTAAGGATGTGAGAGAGCATACCAACCGCTAAGGACACAAGTCCATCAGGAGACTTTAATGCACGCGTTCCTCCCATCTAGGTGTATGGGAGGCAGCATAGCACAGGGAGCGGAACCTTCCAGGCTCCCCATGTCTGATGTCACTCCACGTCCCACCCACTTTATTCTACACTGTTCACCCACAATGTCTCCACTGCCTCTGCTACGCTCCTACCAGGAGGAGGCGAGAACTCCAGCAAGAAGTCCAGTACGTGGATTCAGACCCAGATGCCCCATGACAGCCCAATGAAGAGTTGTATTTAAATGTGTAGGAAGGGGTGCCTGGGTGGCTCAGTGGGTTAAACCTCTGCCTTCAGCTCAGGTCATGATCTCAGGGTCCTGGGATTGAGCCCCACATCAGGCTCTCTGCTCAGCGGGGAGCCTGCTTCCCCCTCTCTTTCTGCCTGCCTCTCTGCCTACTTGTGATCTCTGTCAAATAAATAAATAAAATCTTTAAAAAAAATTAAAAAAAATTTAAATGTGTAGGAAACATGGGGGCGCCTGGGTGGATTAATCGGTTCACCGTCCAACTCCTGCTTTAGGTCCAGGACAGAGCCCCGCATTGGGCTCCCTGCTCAGTGGGGAGTCTGTTGAGGATTCTCTCTCTCCTTCTCCCTCTGCCCTCCCCCTCCTCCTAAAATAAATAAATCTTTAAAAAT
>ML108001.1:22268-37431 GCA_003697995.1 Taxidea taxus jeffersonii
AATAATAAATAAATAAATGTGTAGGATACATGAAATCAAAACAATAATGATGTTTGGGCGAAAGGTGCCTCCTTTTCCTCAGCCACACTTTCTCCTGCATGGTCCCCACTAAATTGTGTGATCTTGTAGAAAGCGGGTCACATCTGAAACTCCTCATCCCCAAAGTCAGGATGGCAGAAGCAATGAGCCCCGAGGTCCCTTCCAGTTCTGAAACCCTCAAGGTTCACCCTTTTATCCCAGCACCGGAACTGGGAACCAAGCCAGAACCAGTGGACTCCAAGGTCATCTGACCACAAGGAGCTTATAATCAAGTTGAGAAATAAAATAGATGCTTATTCTTTCAGCACCAAGAATGGAAATAATCATAATAATAATGTCTTAGGATCACAGGAGATAATCCTGTGATATTAATACATAGAGAGCAGCACAGTTATAGAACCAGAAGGCAAATCATGAATTATAAGAGGTTGTCTACATGGGCCATAAGGATTCCCTGTTCTCCCACCTGGAATAATGGAATAAATGTAACAAGTAATAACCAAAAAAAAAAAAAAAAGTAGCTCTGTGTCTTTTGTAAAAAGCAAAGTAAGGAGAGCAGTGCATACGGGAAAACCCAGACCACGTGTAATCAACAGGGAAGTCTTTCACGTGAGCGATGGTATTTGCATTGACCCAAAAGGGCAGACTTGATTTAAAAGGGGGCCAGGGTGAGAAGGAAATGCAAAGAAAGCAAAGGCTCCGGGCTGCTCACAGTTGGTAGCAAGGCGAGGCCTGTCACTGACTAGCACTTCTGAGTATGTTACTCAGTTATTGTGGGTCTAAGTTTATTTCCCTGTGACACTGTGGGGTTTTATAAATTACAGTCGCGGTTTTATGTAGGTTCTGTTTTGCGCTCATCTTCAGAGTCCGCTCTGGTTTAACAATTCTGAGGGGACCTGCACTACACAAAGCGTCCATGAGGTGGCAGCACGTGGCTTCGTAGATGGACTTCTTCCTCGGGGGAGCTATGACGTAACCGGGTAATAATCACACAAGCACTATTTAAGGCTCTCGGGAAAACACAGAGAAGACGTTAAGAGTCTTCATACAGAGCTCTGCGTTGAGATTTAGAACTTAAAGGGAAAGCAGATGTTTTTGAGTCTGCGTTTTAGGGGCACCGGGGTGGCTCTTTGTTGAGCACGGGACTCCTGATTTCAGCTCAGGTCAGGATCTTGGTGTCAGGAGAGGGAGCCCGGCTCCCCGCTGGGTGGGGAATCACCTGGAGATCCTCTCCATCTGCCCCTCCCCTAGCATTCCCTCTCCCTTCCTCCCTCTCAAATAAACAGTCACTTTGTTTTAGACCCACAGGTGGTAAAGGATTATTGTTGGGTGTTCTGTGTTAACCCTTTATGGCTAGGGTGGCTTCTTTACAATAAACTAAACACAGGCTTATTTGCATGGGGTCCAATCTGATTTGAGCCAATTCAAAACCCAAAGAAACTTGCCCTCTGTTGAGTGCACCAAGTCAATCATTCGTAAACATTTTCCTTTTTTTTTTTAAGATTTTATGTATTTATTCGAGAGAGAGAGCGCGGGCACACAAGCAGGGGAAGCGACAGGCTGAGGGAGAAACAGACTCCCCACTGGGCAGGGAGCCGGATGAGAGGCTGGATCCTAGGACTCTGGGATCAAGACCTGAGCCAAAGGCAGATGCTTAACCCACTGAACCACCCAGGCGCCCAATGTAATCAATTCTTTTATCATAAAAACCTTCTTATCTCAGGATGGACACAAAGAGACTGGTCTTCCTTTAGGCCAAATAACTGCATGTTCATCAAAAATATTTACCTCTTAAAAGCAAGGGCAGTAAGAAAAATGTTCAAGTTTTAACCGGTTAAAAAAAATTCTGTGGGTTTAAGTTTAACCTAGACTAATATCACGAACAAGGCCAAAGCATCAGTTTCTAAAACGCGCAAATCAGTAGAATCCACAATGTGCCGTTTGCTGAGAGAGTTACACTAAACTCACGCCCCCTGAGAAGAACCCCACTCTGTAAGGTGGACGGCCAGGCCGGGACTTACAGTTTGCGATGTCACCTTGAAGCTGCAGAATCTGAGGAACCGGCATCGTGAGGACAACAATATCAAATTGCTCGGGGGGACCTGTTTCCTTGGAGACTTCCCACTTGTCATTCCGAAGGTTGATCTGAGTCACACGGCATCTGAAGCAGACATCAGCACCTGTTCCAAAAGCGAGGTCATGTTCACATCCTCAGGGTTTCCAGTATGAACAAGCAGAGAGAGAGGAGTTACAAACTGGATCCATTCAGGGGAATTAAACAGTGAAGGCTCCCTTCTCGGGGCTCACTTCCCCACTAGGTCGGAATTCCTCTCCTTCCCTCTTAAACCCGAAAAAGGTGTCTGTGATCGAAATCCAAGCCCTCGTTGGTGGATCAATTTACCTTTATTAAGAATCGGAATGAAGAGAAATACGGTTGAGAATGTCCTCTCATCGCATTTTTCTTCTTTATCACCAAGGTATTTTGATAATTACCTGAGTGGTTATTTGACTAATATTTTCTTCCCTATTAACCTGTGAGCCCCCAGGGAAGGAACCATGTCTGCTCTGTGTCGGTGAGTACCGTATCTCATACACAGTAGAGTACTCGCCACATACTAGGGATTTCATAAGTACCTGTTGAGAGAATGAATCAGGAACCATAAACCAAAAGAGAAGAAAATATCACTGGATCGCTAAGTCTCCTTGAGACCAAGCACTTACCTCACATCTCAATTACCAGAAATGATCATCTCCATTATCAGAAAACTTTAATTTAAAAACCTACTTGTATGCAGTCTCCGGAACAGAAAAGCAAGAAATGAAGAAAGAACAAGACAAAAAAGCACGTTGGAAGATCTTGTTCATCATTTCTGGGGACACCTCAGCATCCCAGCCACTCAAAATCTGGCTTATGTCTGTCCTGGTCCTGAAGCTTCCTTCCTGCAGCAACTCCATCCTCCTCCCCTAGAAGGTCCCTCGGCTATCATTCTGACATTGATTCAGAATATCTGCATGGGTCAGGTAAGGTATGTCTTATCCATCCAAAACCACTCATTTCTTCCATGTCATGTCTCTAGACCTCAGATGCTTTCACTGTCCCTGGAACCCCACGACAAGACTGTAAACATTCACATTTTTAAAATCAAACGCAATATATATTAGAAGGAACAAGGTGCTAACTAGGCCCAGGGGTCCCTCTCTTTGAGGCAATTAGCTTCATTCTGTTCATACACTGGAGCAAGGGCTAGTAAACAGCCTCCAACCTGCCTGCTTGCCCTGAGGCCCCTGCTTGGGGAAGGTGCCGAGAGCTTTCAACTCCCACCCACTGGCTCCAGGTCAGCCTAAACCATTTCCCTTCACTTGGTTCTATTTATTTAGGATGCCATGGGAAAGAGCTTTGCATGGTTACTGGCGGTGGTGGGCAGGCGTGCGTGTTTCAGGGAACTGAAGTCCACGGACCGAGAAATTCTCCATACCCAGTCAGATGTCCTGGACATGTATCCCAAGGGTCCCAAAGTATTCTGCAAGGTGTATGTCAGTGGTTCTCTTAAGTGTGTACCCCAGGCCGGCAGCACCAGTGGCACCTCGGATCCTGGTACAAAGGTACATTCTGAGACCTAAGCCAGACCTACAGGACCAGCATCTCTGCTGCTCAGGCCGCTGTTCTGGGAAGCTGTTCTGCTAAATATTGGTTTTACAGATTTGAACGCATTTGAAAGCACACGTGATTAGTCATATCTCATACAGATAATTTTCTGGAAGTCTGGTCCAATCAAAACAATGCTGGTTCGTCCAACAGGCTGTTGTAAACTTTATCGATTCCAAACTGTAGAATAGTTTCGGAATGACTTAACAATTTGGGTTCTTATGCAAAGGTCAACTTCATTAAGGAGATTATTTTTTAAACCAACATGTAACAAGAGGTTGCTATGTACCCAGCCTACTACTTGCTTAGGTTGACAATGAATTCGTTCTATCGCATAGTCCTCATGATAACACTCTGCAGTGGGTACTGTGGTTACTCACATTTTTTTCCAGTGAGAGAATCAGGGTATAGATTTTTAAACTTTCCTATTATTACGGAGCTAGGAAGGGGTTAGTTAGTTCTGGGTCACTCTCATTCCAGAAATTCTCTCACTTATGTTGTGGAAACATGAAAACACTCTTGTGGATCATGTAGTGGAGAGGAAATGTTACCTAAGTTTAAAGGATGTTTAAAAGGATAAAATTACAAAATTTAAAATAGTATAGATCAGGTCTATAAATTCTATAACAACAGATCTGGGTAAACAGGGAGAAGACTCTTGAGGTATTACAAAGATAATATTAAAATAAACAAATCATTTATATACTCTCAAATTATACATATCTTGAACTTGATTATATAAAAATTCATTTTTTAAAAAGCAGAAAGTAGGTCACAAAATGGACTTATTGTTGATGTCTCCAGAGACATTCATCCTGCTATTTTTCTGTATCTTCCAAACTTTTGACCAGTAGTATGTAATCTTTTTCAAAAATTACTTTTTGAAGTAAATAATATTTTACATGGGGATAAAAAAATCTATAAAACCATTGTCTCAAGAGGCTGTACAAATGGAAAATATAAACAGGTTTTTACTAAGAATCGGTTAAATTAAAACTGATAATCACCTAATATATATATTAAATGTATTTCACAACTATATTAAATATATTTAACAACTCCAACTTATGCACATATACATGTATAGAAATAGATACAGAAATCTATATGTCAGGATACCTACCTGCCATGTACGGGGTAATGTTAAACTCTATGTGAGCCACAAATAATTAAATATGACCTCTTTTCCCAAGAGCTTCCAAAGCAAAAGTGGAAGATAAAATATAGATTCTCCCAAACACCTACCAGGAGAAGGATGTAGGTACTGTGTATTCAAGGACTGTTCCTCTGCCAGAAGAATGTCAGATGTAAGAGGGCAAGGACTTTGGTTGTTGTATCCTTAGCACCTAACCCAGCATCTGGCATATAGGAAGTAGTCAGTAAGTGTTTACCGGAGGGATGTGTGCGTGCATGGAGGGATGGATAGGATATATAATGCAGCTAATAAGCACTTGAGGATTTCAGTAAACAGGCACATTCAAATTGGGTCAAATCATGATGGAAATGAGAGTTTTAAAAGTTATATGGTGGCAAGAGATGAAGCTAACGGTGACATTCTACAAAATATCCAATGCTATCACATTCTGTAAGGCTTAATTTTATGCACTAGCTTGACTGGGTCATGGAGCCCCCCTCAAGTTATTTGCTCAAACATTATTCTGGGTCTGTCTTCGACAGTGATTCTGGATAAGATTCACATTTACATTGGTAGAATGAGTAAGGCAGATTACCCTCCCTACTTCATGCCAGATGGCTCTTATCCAATCTTTGGCATGTAGGAAACAAAAAGACTGACCTGCTCCGAAAGGAAAGAATTCTTCCTGACCGACAGCCTTCAAACTGGGATAAGGGGTTGTTGGGTTTTTTTTTCTACCCCTTGTATTGGGATTTGCCAATTCATCTTGCAGATCTTGACACCCGCCAACCTCCCTAATCACAAGCCAATTCTTTATAAGAAATCATATATATAAATATATCCTATTATATATTTGTATATATATAATACATATATATTATATATTATATGTAGTTATATTATATAATCAAATCATATATAAAATATAATTATGTCTATATAATTATATCTATAAAATATATTAAATATATACAATTTATACAATATGTTATACTATATATTATATGATTATGTTACATATGATATATTAAATATTATATATTATAATTATATATAAATATGTTTATATATTTATATATATTTATATAAACACACACACACACACACCCTACTATATCTAGCTCCTATTGGCTCTGTTTCTCTGGAAAATCCTGAGTAATACACCATCATTGCCTGAATTCTCAATGGAGAAACTGTCTATCCAGAATGACATCTACTATGTCCCCAGGCAGTATGTATATTGAATCTGACTCCTCCCTTGCCTGCTATCAGGGATTCTTGGGGTTCTCAATAAGTAAAGCTTGATGAAGAAAATCAAAACAGTAATTATTCTAGAAATAGTTTATGGAACAAAACGTCTCAGCACCTTACATCAGTGATCTTGAATGGGGCAACTTAGTTAATTATGATTTATCAAGAAACTTACTTCTGTTTAAAAAAAAACAACTTCTGTTTAAAAAACAGTTTTAAACTTCTGTTTAAAAAAAAAAATTGTTGGGCACCTGGGGGGCTCAGTCAGTGAAGCATCTGCCTTCAGCTCAGGTCATGTTCCTAGGACCCTGAGATGGAGTTCTGGGTTGGGTGCCCTGCTCAGCAAGAATCTGTTTCTCCTTCTGCCTGCCGCCTCGTGCACATGCATGCGCGCTCGCTCGCTCTCTCTCCCCCAAAAATAAATAAAATCTTTAAAAAATTAAAAGATTTTTAAAAAATCATTTATCATCCAAGATCATTTATCTACTTTTTAAAAAAAGGTCATTTTCAAAACATTCATAAAATAAAGAATGAAAATCCTAATAGAAAATGGACAAAGGTCATAAATAAGAAATTCACAGAAAAAAGGTGGAAAGAGCTCGCTAAAAACACGAAGATGGATAAACTCAGTCATAACTATGTAAGTGCAAATCAGAACACAAAAAGACACCAGCTTTAACCTGTCACACTGGCAAAAATTAAAAATCTCCATAATATCAAGATGCGCAGAGAGAGAAATTTTCATTCACTGTTTTGTTTTGTTTTTTAAAGATTTTATTTATTTATTTGACAGACAGCGATCACAAGTAGGCAGAGAGGCAGGCAGAGAGAGAGAGAAGGAAGCAGGCTCCCTGCGAGCAGAGAGCCTGATGTGGGGCTCGGTCCCAGGACCCCAAGATCATGACCCAAGCCGAAGGCAGCGGCTTAATCCACTGAGCCACCCAGGCGCCCCTCATTCACTGTTTTTTTAAAAATTTTTTTAAAGATTTATTTATTTTAGAGAGAGAAAGAACACAAGTGGGAGGGGCAGAGGGAGAGGGAGAGAATCTCAAGCAGACTCCCCATTGAGCTCAGAGTGGGGCTCCATCTCACCACCCTGAGATCATGACCTGAGCCAAAACCAAGAATCGGATGCCTAACCCACTAAGCCACCCAGACGCCTCCTCATTACTGCTGATGAGATATTCTTTAAGAGGAACAGATGGAACCACCTAGTTTAATTTAAAAATTCACAATACCATTTGAGACAGCAACTGTCCTGTTAGAAAGTGGTCCTACGGATAGGCCTAAAAAAGTGTGTCACAGTTAAATAATGCAGCAATATCGGTATTAGCAAAAACCAAAACAACCCTTCACCCCACCAACAACTTAAATATTTTCCAAAAAGCTAATACTGACATAAGCAATGTATTTATTTATTCATAAAGAAATCATGTAATACTGAACAGGCATTGGGAAGAATGAGGCATACTGAATTTGTTGCTATGAAAGCAGACCTAAGATATGATTGTTTATGATGATGTATTAGGATTTTCCAGAGAAACAGAACCAACAGGAGGCAGACAGATAGATAACTGGGGGGAACTGATTTATTATAAACAGACCAAACAAGGTGTCTGTTTATGAAAAATAATCCCATTTGTATACTTAAAAAGAATAAATATAAACACACATGAATAAATAAAGAGAGGCAGCCATGTAAATCAATACACAGATGCATAAAGTTTTTTCTAGAAGCATACATTGAAAAACTATTATTAGGGATAAAAGAAAATCAGCTATTGGGTGGTAAAGAGAAGAACATCTATTTTATAACTTTCTTTATAGTATTAATATTTAATTATTATACAACCTTTATCTTTAAATGCCAATAGTAAAAGAAAGCAGAGAAAATCCTATCCCCACCTGATTCTTTCAAGTAATGCTTAATAATTGAAGAAATTCCTTGAGGTGCCACAAAGTTACAGTCTCCTTCTTTCATCACCATCCCTTCAATAGGAGCGGTCAGAGGCTTCAAAATGCCAAGAGCTAACAGGTCATCATAAAAACTGAAATAAATCAATATACATGATATAATTAAATACCACAATCCGTTAGCTTAAAAATACTGTATTCTCTTCCAAGAATTCTTAAGAGAGTTATCACTCTACATAATAACTAGAAATCTTCATATGATTGACTCAAGGCATGTTTTATGTTAAGAAAACAATTCAAGGGGCACCCAGCTGGCTCAGTCAATAGAGCAGGGGACTCTTGGTCTTGGGGTTGTGAGTTCAAGCCCCATGTGGGGCACAGAGCTTCCTTAAAAAATTAGTAAACCATCATTCAGGTGAAGAACAGAAACGTTATTTTGAGAATCTATAAATCTTGCTGACATTAGCTGAAGGCCTATTTTCTTGTATATCTCAAAATTACAGTCAGTGAACATAGAAAGGTATGCAGTTCCCCCATTTTGATTTGATGGAGACTGACTAGTTGTCCTCTTCGCCAACACAGCACAGTAATTCATGTTTAATTCGAGCCCTCAGGATGTAGCATCTCTTCCAGTCCTCAGGACCACCCTTGGGAGGCACAGACTCTGGCTTTCCCACTTTACTCAGGCTAATGCCATCAACGATGTTATTATAATATCTTCACTATATTACAAGAGGCAAAGTGTCACTCTGTTAAAAATGGATGATTTCTATCTTTTTACATCCTACAGGCATGAAGATCGATTCCTGCCAACTAACTCACCTTTGGTGGTGTTTGGCATAGTGAGGCGTGCAGGTGATGTACTGGGCACCCAGGTCAACTGTGCTCTGTGGATTATAGGGGCTCCTGGCTGTCGTCATTCTTCCCCCTTGGATTCATTCACAAGAAACATCTTAGTGCATCAGAATGAACCTTCTGCAATGAACGCCTCAATTATGCACCCCAGGGTGGGCCAAACAGATTAGGGCTGTATTCAAAAAGGACTTTGTTGTGCTTTTCTGTTTTAGTTTTGGGCTTTGTCCTCTACCATCGTTAGGACAATTTGGTCACTGCGAGGTTATTTCTAAAGAGGACACATGGATGGTGCAGCGGTGTTCCGCGCTGTGCCTGGCCCCCGGACTCACACATTTAAACAACAGGAATGGGTGCGTGGAGAACATACAACGAAATAACGTATGAGATGTCAGAATCAGTCACTGGGAGCATGTTTTCATTCCCGCAATCGGGTTTCGTGAGAAAAAAAGGAGTCTGTAAACTAGATCTTGGTAAAGTCCTGGTCCAAGGGCACGTTGGGATCCTTGCATTTGCAGATGGCCGTGTAGGCACATCTGCACCGCCAGGCCGAGATTAAAACAAACAAACAAAAAACGGCGCACTGGCCAAGGGGGTAGGCCCAAGCTGTGCAAATGGCAGGAGCTCCTCCAAGGCGCTGGACGGCCCTGGGGGGTGGCACACCTCCCGCTCCTCCTCCCTGACCCTGCACGGTACTCCTCCCACTCTCGGTCCCCCCACCTGTGCTCCTCCCGCCCGGGGCTCCTCCCGCTCTTCCCGGACCCTGGCGGAGGCTCCCTCTCTCCCTGACCCCTCTCCTCCTACCCTTGGCTCCTCCCTCCTCCCTGACCCGCGAGGGGCTCTTCCCGCCTCCCGCCCCAACCAACCCCCTACTCCTCCATCCCGGGTGTCCCTCCTCCTCATGCTCCTGACCCTGCTCGGGGATATTTCCCATAGCCCCTGTAGACCCCCTCCTTCTGCCCGGGGCTCCTCCCTCTCCCCTCTCCCCGCCCCGCGGAGCTCCTCCCGCTCCTCCCTCCCCGCCCCGCGGGACTCCTCCCTCTCCCCCCTCCCCGCTCCGCGGGGCTCCTCCCACTTCCAGGCTCCCTGCCCGGCCGGGGGGTCACCGCCTACTCCGTCCTCCTCGGGCCTCTCCGGGGAGCAGGAGGCTCCGGTCACGTGACCGGGCGCGCACCGCGCCTGTCGCCGCCCAGAGGTGGCGGCCGCGGTGACCGGGTCGTTCCACAGACCTCCCGGGGTGGGCCGCCAGCAGGCGCCGGCTTCCTTTCCCCCGTTTCCACCACCCCACGACCCACCTGAGTCCCCAGCCTCGTCCCACACCGCGAGGTGCACTGGACGGGGCGCCTCCTTCCTGAGCAGCGCTGCGCACAGGCTTCCCGTCAGCCCGGCGCCCACGACGAGCACCCGCGCCATGGCCAGGGGTCTCGGGGCGAGGCCGCACTCTGCTGTCGGGTTCCGCGCTCCGGGCCCGCCCCGCCCCGCCCCACCCGCGCGCAGTGCCGCCCGCCGGCCTCCAGGGGGCAGACGGGAGGCGAGCGGGCCGTGGGGCGGAGCGGGCCACGCCCGGGTGCTCTCTAGCCTCGCCAAGGATGGAGCGTGACAGTGCCGCCCCAAGCTGCAGCCGCTGCCGGAGTGACAGCGCAGTCCCGCAGTGCGAAGGGAAGGACCCAGAAGGCCGCTGCTCACCTCCTCCGGAAGCACGTGTGAGTGCTGGAGCTGTCCTTTTCAGACTGGCCCCAGGCTCTGCGGCTGTCCTGTAACTCTGAGCCTCAGTTTCTCCATCTGTCAAATGGGGACAATAACGTCTGCGTTAGTCAGATTTGTGACCGTTCACCAGAAAACTTGAGATCACTCGGCTCTTCGGTACATATTTTAGAACACATTCCACGTGCTCTGAGGTATATAAAGATGAGCAAGACAAGGATACATGACTGGTTGGTTTCCCTCCAACGTTGTCCTGGAAATTCTCAGTGAAACAACAAAAAGCAATAAGAACTATGAACCGTTAAAAAAAAATAAAGAATTCAGTTACCCTAGATTGTAGATAAATTATTACCTGGAAAGCTAGAGAAACTGGATAGCTATGAGAAGTGCTAAGAAAGTTGACAGTGGTAGCCAAATAATGAAAACATTTAAAAATTAAAAGTTTTACTTTATGTCCCCCTTATGAATAAATTACCATACATCAAATTGGTAGTGGATCAATAGTACATATACTGATAAAAGACAAGAAAATATAGATGAATTACAGTCTGTAAAAACACATAAGAATAAAAGATAGAGTTGAACAGAAAAACATTAAATACATAGTTACTTACAACTTGTGTGTTACAAAATGCACAGGACAAAATATAAATAGCAAACCAGAGTACAGTTTGATAATATATCAAAAACCCTAAAACTCTGTCCTTTAAATGAGACATACCAGGTCTAAACATTTATGTGGGGGAAATAATATATAGCTATACCTTAAGATTTACATAGAAATGTGTTTACCTCAATGTTATTAGAAACAGTGACGTCTACAACCAATGAAGCTACTAGGAAAATATGGTTTTAAATGTTTAAGGCTGTATAGAAAATTACTCATTCTATAATGTTGAAAAACTGGCTACAAAACTAGTAAAATCCCAGAGTTTTACAAACATACACAGAGACAAGTATGACTGCAGTATTAGAGAAATTCGAGAGGAAACAGATGTATCTACGTTTTTCTATTAATTTCAAATGTTTTATAAAAGCCATATGCATCTATTAATTTATTTGTTATAAACAAAATAAAGCTGATATTCCAGACAGAAGAAGTTAATCAATCCCTGCTTTAAAGTTGTTTATAGTCCAAGAGATTTCACAACCACATGCTAAAGATCTCAGAACTGTCTGGAAAGGAGATTTGAGGTAATCTAATTCAACCGCGCTCGGCCACCGGCATTTTACATAATGTAAATATAGACACTAAGTTAAAGTGAATTTGCTCAAATTTACATAGTATTTCAAGGATGAGACCAGGGCAGGTCCTCCTAGATTGTTTTGAGTCTGTTCTCAAACAACTCCTGCTTCCTCATTTCTTGTACAATCAGGCCTAGAACCTCATGGTCATCTTCAATAGTTTCTCTTATTTCACTCTTATTAACTATTGGTCCTCTGGTTTTTTTGACCTCTTCTCCTCTGTCTCTTATATTCAATCCCATGCAATTCTACACCAGAAAAATCAAGCTTTACTTTTTTTCTTTTTCTTTCTTTTTTTGTTTTTTGGGTTTTTTTTGTATTTTTGTTTGTTTGTTTGTTTTACTCTAGGCTCAGTTTCAGGACCCTGAGATTGTGTCCTGAGCTGAAATCAAGAGTGGGACGCTTAACAGACTGAGGCGCAGAGGTGCCCCAAGCAGTCGTTACTTCTTAACTGCATTATTATAATGACTTTCTATTATTATAATGACTATTATTTCTATTATTATTATAATGACTTTCTCCCCTTTCCTACTCTGTGTTCTCCACTGAGCTTCTGGGTCAGTCACTACCATTCTCAGAAAACTTGCAGTAGCTCTCAGTTTCATACAGAACCAAGTTCAACTGCTTGGCATAAAAACTTTTCAGTGATATTTCCCCAACCTATCTTTATGTCTTAACCTTGGTAATCTTCATATGTCCTGTGCTATAGCTAAATGGAATTATTTTATGTTCCCCAATACATTTTCCACATATCTGTGAAAGCGGTAAGCCTTTATGTAGTTCCTGAGTATAGAGCCTACTTTCTTTGACTTGTATTTCCAGTATTGTTCATTTGCATGAATTTTTCACTCTTTTCCTTTCCTGGTGTGATCAATAATATGTTCTTTTAAAAGTTATGTAGAATTGGGGATGGTTATGAGCACTGAATGGAGGTGGCTATGATGGCTTGTGATTTCTCACTAGTCTTTAAGGACTAGTATAACCATCCATCTTAGCCCGCATCCCCAATCTCCAGAATGGGTTCTATCATCCCAGAGCTATAACTAGGGTTGTAGGTCCACAGTTGGCTGCTGGTACTAGTGCATCTTTCTGGGACATTTGAGAATGACGAGACAACTAAAGAAAGTAGGATTGCAAAATAGCTAGGACAGGTGTCTATATTTACTCTTCCTAGCCACATTGACCTTTTCTTTTCTTTCCTGTTCCTGATCTTTGCAAGGCTGGCTCTTCCTGTTTATTTAAGTCCCACTTAGAAGTCACCTAAAGGAAGCCTTCTCTAACCATTGGACTTAAAAGAACCACCCTGTGACTCTATTCCCCCAACCTGTTTCATTTTCTTCATGTCATCTAATCACTTTTAGAAGTTATCTTGCTTTCTTGCCTACTTATTTGCTGTTTACTTAATAGAATTTTTTTTTGAAGATTTTATCCATCTATCCGACAGACAGAGATCACAGGTAGGCACAGAGGCAGGCAGAGAGAGAGGAGGAAGCAGGCTCCCCGCAGAGCAGAGATCCCAATGCGGGGCTTGATCCCAGGACCCTGAGACCATGATCCGAGCAGAAGGCAGAGGCCTCAACCCACTGAGCCACCCAGGCGCCCTACTTAAGAGAATTTAAGAGGGCGGAACCATTGTCATAGTCAATACGGTATCCCTGGCAACTAGAATCAAAGTTAGAATTCTCAGACACAGAGCAGTAATTCTTTGCCTAGAAGGTATACAAGCCTTTCAAGAATTATGCTTAAACTAAGATAGGCCAAATGGTAATTCAGTGGGTCAGTTTCAGTATTGAAAAACCTTCTCAGAGTGATTTTTTATGGTATAATATGACTGTAATAATATAAAAATATCATGCCAGTCAGCAAAGGATGTCTGCTTGTGTGAGGCACAGCTCTGTCTGTTCTCACTAACCGTGTTATTGATAACTTCGATAATCATTAATGGCAAATCATTTTTTGACAGTATAAAATCAAGGTGAATAGCTTCATAGGGTTATTTTAAGATCAGGAATTTAAGAGATTTCAATGGAAGTCACTGAAACAAATTTAACAAAAAGAAATGGAGGAGGTTATTTGAAGTCTTAACCTTTATATCTAGAAAACAATTTTACAGAATCAAGGAAAGAGAGCTTAGAATTTTACTGAGCTTAGGTGCCTGGGTGCCTCAGTTGGTTAAATGTTTTTTTGATTTTAGCTCAGGTCTTGAACTCAGGGCTGTGAGTTCAAGCCCCGTGTGCAACCTACTTAAGAAAAAAAATTTTTTACTTGGCCTTAAGTTCATTATGAGTCAACAGTATAATAGAGCTGTTAAGACAAAAAAACTAAATATAAACTTAAGCTATGATAAATGGATTAGAGTGTGCAGAACAAGAAGGGTGATAGTCCCACACTATTTACACTGCTCAGATCACATTTAGAATACGAGGTTCAGTGCTGGCCCCCAGATTTTAAAAGGATCATTGAGAAATGGGGGCCATTCCAAAGAAAAATTTTCCAGGATGTAAGCAGACTTGAAATTATCTTACTTGAATAGGTAAGAGGGATAAAGATTGCTAGATTGCTAGCCTGAAGAAAACGTCAGGAAAACAAATCAACAAAATCTTTAAAGGAAATAAACAAGTGTTAGTCTGGTAAGAATATTATTACATCATTAATTCAGGTATCAATTAACTTGCAGTATATGATAAAGTTTTTGGAATTGAGCTAAACAATTCTATAATGGAGACCTCAAAGAGGGTTTTGTGCTACAAAAGAGGATAGCTGGAAAAGCACTGATGTGGGAATGAAGCCAGAATGAATCGAATTCTTGACTCCCAACTATACATTGTGTGTCTTTAGACAAGTTACTTAATTTTTCTGAGCTTTGGGTTTTTTTTTTGTTTTTTTTTTGTTTTTTAAGATTTTATTTATTTATTTAGAGAGCACCTGCAAGCAGGCAGAGTGGCAGGCAGAGAGAGAGAAGCAGGCTCCCTGCCAAGCAAGGAGGCCAATGCCGGGACTCGATCCCAGGACTCTGGGATCGTGACCTGAGCCAAAGGTAACGGCCCAACCAGATGAGCCACCCAGGCATCCCCCGAGCTTTGGTTTTCTGACCTGGAAACGGTAATATTCCTTAACTCACAGAATTATTTAAACAGTCAAATGGTATCACTTGCTGCAATTTTAGTAGTATTAACATCTCCTTTCATATGTAGATCCCAAATGTCCTACCTTTTCAAAGTGACATCTCTCGTTTTAATTCTTGGGACTACACAAGGTGCCTTTCTATATCGAAGAGCTCGGAACCCTGAAGTGAACATGAACATTGTAAGTTGCTAGGAAATAAATGCTAAGCTGCTGAAATAACAGGGGATGCTACTCTTTAATTGGGGGGGGGG
>ML108002.1:2568-28549 GCA_003697995.1 Taxidea taxus jeffersonii
TTCTTTCTTTCTTTCTTTCTTTCTTTCTTTCTTTCTTTCTTTCTTTCATGATGGTGAGCACACATGCAAGTCTTCCCCATGCATAAAGGAAAATGCAAACAATCATTCATTTTTATGTTAAGTGTACTGTTTAGAATGTTATAGTGTAAGGGAACTACAACACATCTTCCAGCCATGTCTTCTCTTAAACTCCTTAGGCTGTAACCTCTGCATTCCTAAAATGTGATCTCTTTTAATATTGACCGCATCCCTGAATTTCACACACTGACCACAGCAGGCAGGATGGGTGAGGGGCTCATGGGCAGAGTGAGAGCAACCTCATTCACACAAGGAACATCTGGTTCTTCATTGAGGATGATTAAGACAGAGACGGAAGAAGGGGTTAACACCACAACAATTGGAGACAAGAGAAGACATCAGCTAGAAGAGCCTATTGGTGTTGGAGAGTGATGATTTAAACATTTGCCCTTGAAGGAGAGAGGCAATCCCCACATCTTCTCAAGCCTCTCTGTCATATATGCTGAGCCTTCAAGAGGGGCGTCATCTGCTCTGCATGTCAGCAGTGGCAGAGGGGTGTGGGGGGGTCCACAGAATAAAGGATTCTGGCTGCCACCCTTGGGTGCTATAGACTGGAGGTAGTGTTGCAAATTACACACAGACACATGAGAGTTGACATAGGGGCCCAAACATGGTTTCAGTCCAAGGGACAGTGGGGGACAGATGGGAGTTCAGAGCAAAGGACTTCTTTTGTGTCCAGCATGAGTGAGAATCACCCAAAATGAACATGTCAATACCATTCTGGTAGCTCAACCCTGTGTGATTTCATAAAAGAAAAATCATGCAGCTGGCAGGAACAATTAGGCTAATCTTGAGTGACAGGATGGAAGCAGGATAAGCTATTTCTGTGTAAAGTCTGTAAGGTTTTTGGTAACCACAGGAAAACCTGGTCTATCTGACTAACGCAGATCCTATATGTGGGGGCTTTCTCTTCAGCCACAGGCCAGGCTCTCTACTGAACAGTTCTTGCATTATAAGGCTGAATTGAAAATGACATGAGTAAAGACATTTAGAAAGGTAAATGTGAGCTATCATTTGAAGTTACGACTATTGGCATTTGTTCTTGTGTTAGAGACTTTTTATCGAGATATTTTTCAAAGGTACATATTTCATATTGGTCAGTCCCCAGCTATAGTTGAGGGTTCTTTCATCTGACTAGATGAAGACCGGCCCTTTGTGTTTCCTTTTCTAATTCTATGACTCATTTTTCTACAGTGATAGAGGATGGAAAATTTTACTCTTACTTGTGAGAAAATTCCATCCTTTACTTTCCAGAGAATAAGCTCCCTCTCTGGTCTAAACAGGACCACTATAATTTAATGTACAGAACATATATCAAAACCTGATTCTTCAGTTATGGAGTCCAAATTGAGCCTCCCAACTCTTCATAATAACAACTACAAACCTTGGCTGAATGTGTACCATTTGCCAGGCAGGCAACCTTCTAAGTGCTTTACATATATTAACCCGTCCATCACCCTTATGCAACCCGCTCCCACGGACACTATAGTTCATGCTATACTTATCATGAGGAACTGAGGTACAGAGAGGCTGATTACTTTGTCCAGAGTCATGGAGCTGCTCACTGTTTGACCCACAATTTCAATGTGGGCAGTCTGGTTTCAGAGCCTAGGCTCTGCTTATTCCAATAACATGCTAACTTGAGGCATTTGCCTCACTTGCTTTTATTTTGTTTTGTTTTGTTTTTAATAGTTGTGCTTCTAGAAAGAGTTGAAGATCAGAGGTGAGGTTTGTGTCATCATCCTGTAGTCTTCTGGATCTCAGGATCAGACTTCAGAATTCTCAAGGACACACACACACACACACACATTTCCTCAGGTGCATTGGGTGAATAATGAACTTTTGCCAACAGGTAGTGTCCGAGTCTTCACTGATTTATGCAGGAGATATTTATAGAGTATCTACTATGTGCCAAGCATCGTGCCAGGTGTAAGGACAGTGAAAAAGACAGTCTCTGCCATGAAGGAGTTTAGAATCTCAGAACACTTTACAGCATTCTAATACTTTTTCCTAACTCCTACCATCCAGGTTTCAGGACATTCTGCCACAACTGAGAATCTTCGTACATTATCAGCATTCTGTCCATGCCTTTTTGTTTGTCGTAAATCATTCAGTGTGAAGTATGGGTTTCAAGTTAAATTCTACTAATGGAACTGATGAGGGGTAGAGAATGACCCCAATGGAAGAGAAAGAGGGGCTTGTAGGCTGAAGTGGGCTTGTGGAAAGGACCTCATGTGATAATGTACCAATGGCAATACAAGGTAAGGGGAGGAAGGGAGAGCCTCCTCCCTCATTGGGCAGGGTGCCAGGGTGAGAGCGTAATTAACAAAAAATCAACACAATCCCCAATGCAACACATGAGGGTTTAACCCTGAGAAGGCTTCTTCTGGGTCATTTCAGCCATTGAGTCTCAGAGCCTGGCATCAAATTTCAGCCAGAGACGGGCATGGATGCTTCTACAAACCGTCCTGGAGAACCCATGAATTTCAGCATTGGTGGGGCAGGGATCTATATCACCTGAAGTGCACATTCTCTTGGAGTTCATTTGGTGTCTTTTCAGTGGCTGAAGGACAGGAACTCATAGAAGATAGTGTGGACCACTGTCTTTATTTTCCCCTTCAAATCACAAGTATTTACTAAGCCCTATCTGCCAGGCACTATGCTAGACAGGGCACACAGAACAATGAATAAAATGTAGACACTGTTTTTATAGAGCACCAGTCTTGTGGGGTCACAGGATTGAGTCCTGTATCAGGCTCTGGGCACAGTGGGGAGCCTGCCTGAAGATTCTCTCTCCCTCTCTCTCTGCCCCCCTCCCTCACTTGTGCATGCGTGATCTCTCTCTTAAGTAAAATAAATAAATCTTTAAAAAAAAGATGTCAGAGGAAGGATACCTCTTCTTAAGAGGGAATTTGGGGTACAGATGAAGAACAGAACTCTTGAAATCTTCAGATGGGGCTAAATTACATTTTAACATCATCTTATTTCCGAAGCATGGCTCTTAGCTGATGCAGCCTTGAGAAAAGTGCCCATCAAATATGATCATATGTCCTCTTGATTGATGATCACTAAAGAGACAGGGTCCATATCTTTCAACTTTCTTTTTCATTGCACTCCGTTCCACACCCTGCTTGCTGCTGATAATGTTAGCATGCTTCTGATTCAGGTGGCTATTATTGACTTCATCTGACCTCTGCACTGAAAATGGATCTTTGGTCAAAAGAAGGTAATGTGAAATGTGGCCCTCATTTGATCCTTATCTGTTGGTATAACTGCGGTCTATTTATTTTCAAGTATTTTGCATGACCAGCCTATTTTAAGGACTGACTTTTAAATATGCTTCAAGGAGAGTAAAACTTCATAATTAAAAAAAAATCAGAGAAATTTTAAAAAGATGGATAAGGTTGTAAAGGGGCAGGGGTTGAGGCACTTAAATGAATTCAAATGATTCTCTTTACCAGGATAAGGGGAAACTTTTCCTTCCTAAAATTAAGGTGGCTGGGGAGGGGGAAGCATTTGTTTGTTAAGAATTAGTCTTTCATGAATGGAGTAGATGAGAGGCAGAGTTCTAGTAACCTGGACTTACTAGAACTATGGGCAGAAGTGATGGCAGGGGAGGCTCTGGAAATGGATATAAGCTAGAGCTTTTCACACTTTGTGAGAAACAATATGGAATTAAGTGGAGCAAACTGGCTAAGAGGAGGAAGATTCTAGAGCCAGACAGAAATATATTAAATTTCTGGCTCTATTTTTTAAAATCCCAGTTATGTGTGCCAAGTTACTTTACCTATATAAGATTGCTTATATAAAAAAAAATTGTCCATACTCAATAACATTTCTTGAGGTAAGATAGTCATTCGTGTTGCATTAGGTTGTGTGATGATTCAAGGAGATAATGAATCATGCCTGCCTCATAGTCAGTGCTTTATGAAGAGTAGCCCTTTACTCTTAACAATGTTGACCATCATCAATGTTGCTAAGTGAACACAGACTTCTAGTGCTCTGGCTAAGAAAGGAGTAGGAAGAAGTACTTTACATAAATACGCCAGGAGGGTGAGCCAAAGAAGAAGCATGCATGTGTTCTTACCCAGGGTTTCTGGGAGACAGGAACTCTTTCTTGTTAGACTAGATCTTGAAAGAACATGAGGCTACCCTAATGGCAGCCAACTTAGTGTCAACAGGAAAAATCCTAGAATTTCTAAGGATAGTCCTGTGGAGCCGAAGATATGATGAAAGAGAAGTCAAGAGGTAGACACTCATTCCAGATAATATTATACAATCTGTGAGTTCAGTCATATGGGAAGTTGCCACTACCCTTGGATTTTCTAATTCTTGAGCTTATACATTTTGCTTTAGCTTCTTCGAGTTTTCTGAGTCTAAATAAAAAACATGAGTCTATATAAAAAATGAAGTCACATCTTTTAACTTTTAATAAAAAGAAGAGCATTCTCTCCCCTCTTTTCCTGTCTTGGATGCAGATAAGATATCTGGAGCTGGATTAGCTGGCTGTCAGCCATGAGGCGAGGGGTGAGGGGGAAAGTGAAGAGGAAACACCGGCATCTCTTTTCTGATATTATGGAGTCATGGAAATAATGCCAACCTCACTTTTTGTATTAGTTTGCTAAGGCTGACATACAAAGTAGCATGGACTGGATGGCTTAAATAAAATAAGCTTATTTTCTCAAAATCCTGAAAGTTAGAAGGCCAAGATCAAGGTGTTGGCAGGGTCTATATCTTCTGAGGCCTCTGCCCTTGGCTTGTAGATGGTCATCCTCTCTGTCTTCACTTGGCCTTCCCTCTGCGTGTGTATATGTGCTAAGCTTCTCTTCTTCTTAATAACCGGTCATGTTGGATTGGGTTCCACCTTAATGGCCTCATCTCAACTTAGTTAAAGACCTTATCTCCAAATCCAGTCACATTCTAAGGTACTGGGGCATTATGACTTCAGCATATACATTTTTGGGAAACAAACACTTCAGTCCATAACACTTTTTATCACAACATCCACAATTGTCATCATATTTGGGATTATTTTATTAACATTTTAGCAGCTAAATGAAATGGCTAAACATGGCTGGAAGAAGCTCATTCTAGTTTCTATTTCTGCAGATACTTCTTTTTATAGTTTTTATTTCTGCAAATTATTTCTTTGGGCTTAATAAGAGGCAGGCTATCACCTCATGGTTTGATAAAACTCACAATCTTGAGAGAAAGGCATTTACAAAAAAGAAGCTATTTTTCTCCTGAATTCAGGAGTGCAGATTATGTTTCTCCTTCTTTTTTTTTTTTTTTTAAAGGATGATTTTTCCAGAACTCCACATCATAAATTTAGGGCTTTAGTGGCTTAGAGAGACCACAGGAGAAGGAGAAAATATTTTCTTTAAAAAAGATTTTATTGGGGCACCTGGGTGGCTCAGTGGGTTAAAGCCTCTGCCTTCAGCTCAGGTCATGATTCCAGGGTCCTGGGTCGAGCCCTGCATCGGGCTCTCTGCTCAGCAGGGAGCCTGCTTACCTTCCTCTCTCTCTGCTTGCCTCTCTGCCTACTTGTGATCTCTCTCTGTCAAATAATTAAATTAAAATCTTAAAAAAAAAGATTTTATTTATTTATTCAAAAAAGAGCGGGAAGGAGGTGGGGGAGAGGGAGAAAATCATAAGCAGTCTCTGAACTGAGGGCGAGGCCAATGTGGGACTAAATCTCATGACCCTGAGATCATGACCTGAGCTGAAACCAAGAGTCGATGCTTAACCGACTGAGCCACTCAGGAACCCCAGGAGAAAAGTTTTTTAAAAAGCACCAGTAGACTAGATTTCATAAGGCCAAGATCTCTGTCTTACAGATGAAACTGACCAAGAGGATTAATGATAGCTTCTACCAATACCAGAACCCTTCCTAGCCCCTGGATGCCAGAAAAATCTGCACCCCTCCCACAGACCACACCATTCTGCTCAATCCTAGTCTCTGATTTGGTTACTGTAAAAATAGTGGTTTTCAAGTACATGGTGGACACACTGCCTTTTTGGTAACTTAGAGAACACCTGAGCAGATGGGCCTCAATGCCTCAAGGGGTGAAAAACTTCTGCATAGGGGAATCTAGGTCTGTTAGGTGAAAAAAAGAAATACATCTCCAAGTGCTGAATAGAAAATCTGGGGTATACAATATCATCCATGACTTGTTTTCTAATAGTTTCATTACCAAAAAAAAAAAAAAAAAAAAAACATGGTATATGAAAACTACTCATTCAAATACAATAAAGCTTCAGTGAGTTTTCTTCTCCCACGATTTTAATACAAAGCCTGATCCTCTATCTCTGCATGGGTTGAGCGCCCATGTCTTTTTAATGGAACTTAGCTGGAATAGAAACTCTAGGGGAGAGCACTGACCTAGAACCAAACACACAGAGCTTTCTCAGCGGCTGCATTTTGTCCAACAGGGGGAGCTTGGAGCTCACACATCAACAGCAGCAGCGCCAGGAACCTTGAAGATATCCTTTTTCATTGCCATGGTGATTGTTAATTAACACATCGCATCGGGTTTTCATTGACACCAGTAAAATGAGGTGACTGTGACCTTGGTTAATAAAATGTGTAATCATTCTGGAAATATCGAGAGTTAGAAACTTGTTAGATATTTCTTCCTCGTGATTAAACTGGCTTGTGATCAATAAAAACAACATCTAAATTGCAGATTATTCGAGCTCTATCTCCGGGGGTAAGAATTTTATTTCTTCTTAAAAATGAAGTTGACACAGGCCTGTACCTCTAGGGCTAATAATACATTGTATGTTTATAAAAAAATTTTAAAAATTAAAAAAAATGAAGCTGAATATATGTTGTGATGGCTTAAGGATAAGAAAATAATAGGCTAAGTAACATTTTTTTATTATATGAAGAGTATTAAATTGCTTGATACTTCTTACCAAATAAACACATTTCAGACACAGGGGAAAATGTATAATATTGTTGATATTTCCAAAATTCTGCTTTTTAAATTTCAGAGTCCAGATCAAGAAGCAAAATGAGAAAAAGAAATTCTCACTGTTCTGTTTACAAGTTACAGCCTACAACGTACCACTAGAGGGCGCTCTTCGCTTGGTTATCTTTGAAAAGCCTCGCCCCGTAAGGGCTGCCTTTCAAATGGGAACATCACCCTTAGTGTCTGTGAATTGTTTGAGAATAATCAGAAGCACCCCACAATGCTGGGCAGAATTCCTCCACCCCCGCTAACGCTCCTGTTGATTGTGATGGAAAGTCCTTGACCGAACCAAATGCAAAAGGAGGGATTCAGCAAATCCAGATTACCTGTGCTACAGTCCATAAAATGTACTTCACTGTCAACGTTTCTATTCTCATAAATAGACAAAGTTCACACTTAATAAACTTGATGCTTCTCTCATGCTTTTACTTTTGTAGAAGCAATTTTGCATATTGATCACTCTGATAACATATTTTTGTGTGAGATTCCATAGCACAAAGCCAAATAGTTCATTGGTTTCTTTTTATTTTTTTTTTATTTTTCAGAATGATAAATAAATAATTGACCTTATAAAAATCCCCATCATTGCACTGGTTTTATGGAGTTGGCCTAGCATATCCCCAACCCTGAGGTTTTATGTTTGCTTTCTCCGTAGAGTACATGGTAGATTGTATTTTTTGAAAATATTTACTCCACCTTCCTCAGAATGGGAAGAAAATACCTCCCCACTCTGTCACGCTAAACTTGGTCAATGGAATGTGAGAAGTAACTGTGATCCTTTCAGATAAAGACCTTAAGTGTGATTTAATATCTCTTGTCCTTCCTTTCTGTCCTGAGGATGTGTATGTTACGTTGTACACAACGCTCGCCTCTTCAGCCGGGGTCCCTGATGGTGAAGAAAGGTGAAGACACGTGACACAGAGCCCAGGTATTCATGGCCACGTGGCATTTGCTAACGCATAGCATGGTTAAGGAATGGGTTTGTGGTTCTTAGCTTCTGGAGTTTTGGGGCTGTTTTTGGTGCAACCAGTGGACTAATATAAAAACTGGTATGAGGAGTGCGGTGCTGTTGTATGAAAACAGAAATTGCTGGCGATTCCTTGGGGATAAAGCTGTAAGGGGTTGGGAAAGTGGCAGATAGTCATCTCGATGCACTTACGGCTTGGCTGGCAAGGTAGTTAAACGGAATATTACTAGCTTGCATTAATTCGTTATTAGCTACATCCAGTATTTTAAAAATGAAACAAATCCAGAAAATAACTGGCCTGTTTGCAGGATGAGAAGAAAAACAGAAAGCCTGAAATTCTGGGATTTCAGGGTTGAAAAATGGGGCTGTTTTTAATCTCCACCTGACAAAAGATAAAATGGAGAAATACATTGAACCCAAACCACTGATTAAGATGTAGGCTGAAAAGAAATTATTGTGGCCACAATTCCTAAAGGCGTAATTCTGAGCTAGCTTGACAACCCCACGATGTCCTGAAGTCTAGAGAAAAACATACGTACACCAAAGAATTGTGAGGCAGGCTGCTGGCACACAAGAATGGGATGAAATAAATAAAAAGCTAACAAAATCTTTCAAAGAGTTATACTGCTCAAAGTACTGTCATCCTCAGTTGAAAGAGATCATGATGTTTTGAGACAACTTGGGCAAGCAGCTCACAAGTTGTTCATTGGCCGAGGATGGCAGGCTCTCCAGTGTCCTCCCAGGATGCAACCAGGAAGAGTGACAAAAAACCAAAAGACGTCCTGGAGGGTGGAGTTGAGAGCCACTGAGAATGAGCGACTGGGGAGCTACCTGCAGACAACAGAACTGGGGTCCCTTCAGGAGCATTCTGTACCCTAGGATAGGAGGCCCCCTAAAGTTTGTCCAGCAGAATTTCAAAATTCCTGCATACCAGTGATTGCTAAGGGGTTTTCTTCCTTCCTCTTTATGAATGGAGGCATTTATTGTAGTCATTCCATCCCTGTTTCACTATTTTACGTGACATGTTTGAATTCCTTTCTACCTGACCTAGAGACTATCATGAGATCTTCGAGTGGGCACCTGACACCATGATGGGATGAGACATTCCAGGTACGCTTCTTGCAAGTGGGTGAGTGATTCTGAAGGAGAAAGGAAGGAAAGTGTATACCCACAGGAGGTGGTCTGTGATAGATGGTATTATTGTTTTCCAATATTGATTTCCCTCTCCTGTTTAGGGCAGGGTGTATATTCCTGCCCCCCCCCCCCCCCCCCCCCCCCGGTGTTGGGCTGGTCTGGGTGACTGTTTCTGACCAACGGGATATGAGCCAAGGAGTCACACACTCTATCTGAAAAGCAGCTTCAATATGATTGCCTCTTATTCTTAGTCTCTGCCATGAAAATGAGCATCCCCCATGGAGGGGCTTAGCCTTTACCCGAGGTCCTTGAATGAAAGGACATGCAGAGCAGAGCTAAGCAGCCCTCTCTACTCCAAAATGCAGACATGTGAGAGAGAATAAATGTTTGCTGTTGCAAGCCACTGGGATTTTGGATCGTTGGTTTCACAGCAAGCTGACTGATGTAGGACATGAGATCTCATCTGAGATTCCCTTTGCAGTTTTGTTCAAAGGAGATAGGACACATACATATATTAATTTGATTTTTTAAAAACAATTATTTTAACTACAGCCTTCCAAAAAATCTCAGCTTATATGCCAAATACCATGAAATGTTGTTTTTTCTTATTATAATGAAGCAAACACCTGCTGATGTGGTAACCTCCAACACAGTATATTTCCAATTAAAAAGCATTTCATAAAAGAATAAAAGGTCACTGAGTTACTTTAGGAGGACTCTAGGATACATCTGTTGTGAAATAATGAGTTAGATCAAACCATTTGTAACATAGTCCCTAAATGTGAACCTGACACTTTGGAAAGCTACATATGAATTATTGGCATACAGTGCACTACCGAGAAATGTCTGTTTCTATTTCTCAGTTTGGCGCTCAGCCAGTGAGTCTCCAAACTGGTAGTGTGTCACACTAGCATGCAGAATCACTTAGGAGTACATCCCATGCGATATGCCAGTTGTGAAGTAACAACATTCGCTAACAATGTTCTTTTATGAATCACAGTGCATCCAATATTATCCCTGTAATAACCAGAGGTTTGCTTTAATCAAAATAAACTCTCCTGAGTGAAAGAGGCGTGGATGGTGTTAGATCGAAGCTCCCTAGTGACCTCACAGAATCTCGGGCTGATTTGTTTGTGTTTCAGGCCACAATACAAGCTGCACTTGGAAATGTGATCCACACAGGAGCCTCATGTGTTTCCTGAATGTGTAGCAGGAACAACGTTCAAATTTCTTAAAACTCCTGTGAGACCTGATGTGGCCTCAGGTGGAGACAAATTCAAAGATCAGAGGTGCAGGGCCAATGAGCAGTGGGGGCCCTGCTCTGCTGATTTGGAAATAGAGCAAAGGGATGGAATGAGAAGTGATATACAGAGTACGGAAAAAAGGTGGAAAGATCCTTCCGTTCGAAAGTATTTCCCACTCCAGTTTTTCTATTTGCGCTAATACAAGCTGCTTTCTAATATGCAAAAACTCACTAGGAAGAGAGAGTAGACATTTAACTTTTCTAATGCTGTGGAGAATAATTCTCTGAGAATTCAGAGTCTGGTGAGGGGGATCTTTCCGGAGCTGGAGATGGAAGTATTAAGGTATACAGGAGACTTGGATGAGGCAACCAGAAGAGCAGTGCACAACCATGGTCATGGGTCATGTACCATTTCTGATCTGTGCTGGATACGCAGCACACAGGAATGACTGAAAGGACACACAGTGCCAATGGGGCTTAAGGACAGTTAGGGCTTTGGAGATCTCTGCCAATCTAATTTTCTTGCCTTACAGCCTGTCATTCTCCTGTACGAAATCCCACATAGAACACGGTCGGTCCCTAAGCACATCCCCCATGATGGAACTTCTGCCTGGATTGGTTTTTTGTACTGTCAGCCATAAATACTTACTGATCTTTTAATGTCTGTCTCAAATATCTCTGCCTCTCTGACACCTGATTGATTCCCTTGACAGATGAAGCTCTCTCTTTCCCACTTTGTTCTCACTCTCCTGGTACTTCTTACACAGCCCTGTCATTATTTGTTTGGGTACTACGGATATATTGAACACAATGTTCAAGGCTTATTTATCTTTGTAGCCTAATCCCCTTACCTGAGCATCTTACACATAACGAACGTTCAATAAAAGCTTGCCCTCGGGGTGGAGAGAAGAGGAGAGAGGAACTCAGAAAAGTTATATAGACAGAAAATGGCAGTGGAGAGCTTTCCAAACCAACTTCATCCATTGTGAAGTTTTTCCTAGGGTGACAGCTGGTCCGAGTGCCCCTGGGGATCATTTTTCTTACAGATTTTGGTCCCTGACAAGAGTCCTAGATGGATTTTAGTGCTGCAGGGCAGTCTCCCTCCTAACAAAGGCTATGGCTGGCTGGCAGTGGCTAGGTGTGGTGGAGAGGGCTTGTGGCTGCTTGGAGTCCTGCCTTTTCACCCACAAAGGATGTTGATTACTTTGGATCAGAAAAGCTCTCTCTTCCTGACTTTTGCATGCCAGGTTGGCTGCAGAAGCATTATGGACATTTCCCAGACTTCTTTCTGCCCAAAGCTGTGCTTTCTTTTTTATGCTACATTTCCTTTGCTTTGATCTGCTTGTGGTCACCTGCCGCCCCCCCCTCCCCCCGCGCCCTCTGCCCCATTTTGGCTTGTAAAGCAGGCTTGTTTGGGGACCCTGCTGTCATGCCTCCTCTGAGCACATTCTACGCGGCGATGCTGGTGGCAGAAGGCCTTGCTCTTTTGCCAGCTATACTAGTTTTGTCGTTGGGCTATACGGTGCCATTATTTGTTTCTTTATTGGGGAGTGTATGTGTGTAGGTGGAGAGGGAGAAAGGGAGAGCAAGTCAGACAGAGGGAGAAGGAGGAGAAGGGGAGGCAGAAGGAAGGAGATATTCTGTGCTGAACAAGGTTAAGAATAGTATTTTATTTAGGCTTGCGTTAGGCTGTGAAGTCAGTTGATGAAACACTTCTCTGCCTGATGGGGAACTTTCTGCCTCTAGCTGGTACTTCTTCATACCTGTTGTGCATGCTTTTCGCTGGCTTTCCACAGTGTCTTACCTCACTGGATAGGGCCAACACTATTAATGATTGCTGCCATTTATTGAGGACCTGCTTGGGCAAATACTGCAGGTGTCTTATGTTTAATTATTGCAACTGTATCACAATAAAGGCCCAGTACTATTTTCAATGTTCTCTAGATGAGAAAGCTGGGAGTTGTAAGGTTAACATGATTTGCTTAGTTACCTCTCTAAGAAAAAGCAGAACATAGATTTGGGATTCCAGCTCTGGCTTTCTGATTCCAAGATCCATATCTTTCCTCTAGTTTTATGCCTCTTTTTTTTCTGTTTATCTCCATCTCCCAGGGAGCACCCTTAACCTCTGCCCTGCTTTCTTCTTCCACAGGCTGGAAAGTAATGGGTAAATCAGAAGATCTAGTCCCAGAACCTTGGTACTTAAGATCCATACTAACCCTTTCAGATGACATGACCTTTTTCTCTCCCCTAAAAGTTCTGAAGGAGAGATGTTTTTTGGGAATTCACTCAGCAGGCACAGGTACCTTAATGGACAGTGTTCTTCTGTTCTCAGAGTCTTTTCATTATAGGTCTCCAGCACCCTGAATTCTTCGTAATGGTACCCAGAAGCCAGGTGGGATTCTGTCCCTGGTGAGGTTCTCAATCACTACTTGCTTCTGCTTAGACTTGACACCACAGTGATCTCTCACTCAAGTATACTTTTAGGCACAAAGAATAAAGGAATCTTGCATTTGAAGGAATTTTTTAAAAAGTCTAATCCAATGATTCTTAATCTGGGGCATGCATCAAAATCATTTTTCAAGCTATAAAGTGACAGATTTCCAGGCCCAGTACTGTGGGATCCTTGTTTTGTAGGTCTTAGGTGGTGGCTCAGTTCAACAAATGATTCTGAAGGGTAGCCAGGAGGAGAACCATGAATTTAACTTACTTCTCATGATATATGAATACTTTCTTGCTTGATTTGATTTTCTATTTCTTCATCTTTGCATCCCTGGGAAATATGCATAAAGAAGAACATGAAGATTATTTTCTGCTCAGTTCAATAGAGAAAATCAGTGGCTAGGGTATTGAATCAGGAATGACTAAGTCTTCAGGCTTTTTATTGGAATAGCATGTAGCATTAATTTTTAAATGTTTTTTCTTTCAAAGAGATATTTCACCTCTTCCTAGGTACTAATTACAAGAACATAGATGTTCCTGGAAAATTGGATCAAGGGTTTCATAAATGATATAGTTTTTAAATTTAGAATAAATTTCAGAAAAAAAGAGGGACACAGAAGAACACAGATGTTGGTTTTAGCTCTTGCAGTTAAAAGCTATGAGCTTTGAGTGAATCAGCCTATGGCTCTGAGACTCCATTTCCTCTCATGTAGTTTGACTAAAGGACTCTGAGAACCCTGGCAATTCTAGGACCTCAGACTTTCACAGTTCCTTCCAATCTCCTTATTGCCCCCCTGGAACATGGTTTCTGAGACCCATGTAAACGACTCCAACGTTTGTTATCTCCTCTCTCTGAATTCTTGCCACACTCAGTAGTCTGCATTTAAAAGAATAGCTATATTATCTCATATTATTTTCTGTGTTGCTGAATCTGTCTTTTAAAAGATTCAAAAATAAGGGCATCTGAGTGGTGCAGTCGGTTAAGTGACCGACTCTTGGTTTCGGCTCAGGTCCCGATCTCAGTGTCGTGAGATTGAGCCTTGCGTGGGACTCTGTGCTCAGCATGGAATCTGCCCGAGATTCTCTTCCTCTCCCTCTGCCCCTCCTGCTTGTGCTGTCTCTCTCTGAAGTCAATCAATCAATCTTTAAAAAAATAAAAAAGATTCCAAGATATTTGAGAGGCACTGCCATCTTACTCATCTCCCCACTCCCAATCAAAATAGTATTGAACACATGTAAGAAGAAAATAAATACAAAGAATCACAGACATTTAGAAATGGAAACCACTTTAGGAATCACTGATTTTGCCCATTTAATTATACTCGTGAGGAAGTGCAGGCTGAGAACTGATCTCTGCTCGCTCGGGCAGCCAGTGGTAGAGTGAGGGCTATAACCAGGTTTGTTTATTCCAGGGCAAATGTATTTTCTTTGCCATACATCTTTTGGTTGATTAGAAGGCACAGATTAACACCATTAACTCCAGCAAAACTGACCACAGCTTAGCGATTCATTATGAATTTCTCCAAACCATCTACACGTGGAGTAATTTGATCATTTTTATACTACAGTTTATTTTTTGCTTTTATCAGTGAATACCTCAAAATACCTTGGTGATGTTACTGAGATGGTCTTAAAACCAACATATATGATCATTATTAAGGAGAAAGGTACATGCTGGTATCATTACTCTATTTTTAAAGGACAAGGAACAGAATTTAGAAAAGGCAAAGTACCTTGAAGTCACAATGGTCTATTGTAAATCAGGGTAAAAAAAAAAAAAAAAAGCTTTACCTTCTGCATTCAGCAATATGCACTTTCCCTGGGCTGAGGGAATAGCTCGTCTTTCTTAAAATGAAGAAATGATGTGATTAACATTTTCCTAGCTTAAAGTTAAAAATAGGAAGTGTTAAGTTCAGTCATCAGTTAGCTGTTGGGTCTGGAGGTGCGGCGACATGGATTCAGCAAGGCCAGCTCAGCTCATTTTCATCTAAATACCTCTAGGTAAGCACCATTCTCTGCTCCCTATGTTCTGGGCTGTCCCTTACCTGCTGGACTAGTCTATTCTCAGATTATTTTAACCTTGTATTTTTTTTTTTTTAGACTTGTTAGCTTTGGTCTATAAATAGATTCTGGAGAATATAAAGTTCTAATAATAATAACTGGTCATTTTTTTTTCTCCTGAGAAATTAAACCATTTTATGGCTGCTATTCAAATTACTTAAAGTTATTACTCCTGAAATTTGTCCTCATATGCTATGGGGTGCTTGTGCTACCTGTTTAATTCATATATTCTGCTGCTGTTACTTTATGTCCTTGGTTCTCAGCTAGGGACTCGTTTACCTCCCAAGGGACCTTTGGAAATATCTGGAGAGATTTTTGGTTTTCACAGGTGGTGGCAGAGGTGTGTGTACCACAGAGATAGCGATATTGCTATAAATCCTGTGAGGCACTGGACAGCCCCTCACAAAAAATAATTTGTCCAAAAGGTCGGTAGTGCTGAAGTTGACTAACCTTGCTTTATAATAAAGATTCACATAAAGATATTATGTTATCCATATAGACAGAAATCATTCCTGTTAATTTCAGTCTACACCCATGAATCTACATAGCATAGTGAGTGTCTGGTACTGTGTTAATCCTGCTTGTCCCAACCCTTTGTCAAGGTTATGAGCTGATGTTTTGTTTTCAAAAGAATATGTTGACTCTTGAACAGATCTGTTCTTGTCAAAAGAAAAATTAATATGGAGGAATTTTGTCAGCATTTCCAATTCTTTGGATCATTTCTGATGAAGGTTTTTAGTATTTAGTAAAAAGTAAAAAGTTCTAGTAAAAAAGTTCTCGTAAAAATAATCCCACAAACTAGTTCTCATCTAAGCTTAGTAAATGGTCTCCTCACCTCCGATCTCCAAAGCAGGCTCCAGATAATGTGCCAACCCATTCATTCAGTCATTGCTGCTGCCAGACTTCAATGCTAATTCTATTTTTAGTTACTGTTTATAGTGACTATTAATGGAGAAATGAGAGAAAAAAAACTTAAAGCTAAAATTTAGTCGGTGGCTCTCTTGGCTGCAATTCCCAGTGCACTGTGATTCTGCCTTAAATGTAATTTCAAAACAGCTGTAATAGCAAATTAGTTTCTTTCTATTAGTTAAATGATTATACACCAATCAGAACCGAATACACACACTATTAAGTTTATAATTATATTTGAGAATTTCACAGCCCACTTCATCTTCCTCTAGGACTCCTCGAGTGCTCTCTGACTCACACTTCTTCCTGAAGGGAATATTTCGCCCAGTGTTTAAACATGGTTATCTTGGTTCAGGATATTTAAAGTCAGGCTCAAAGGTGAATCAGATGGTTGATAAGTTTTCAAGGTCTTCGTTCCTCAGACTCTGGTCAGATTCCAGTTTAACAGTGAGTGAAATTTACTGTTGATAGCAATTTTCTGGTGAAGGTGCAGAGACTTGGCTATCTCTATCCATTTCTGAGGGGACAGGGTTTGTGAGTCCCTGCTGTCTCCTTGTCATAACAAAGACCAAATAATCAATGAGTCGGCCATGATGCAGTGGCCAGATTTAGAGGAAATCCTCGGAAGGTTACTCAGATGCTATAAAGCAGTTGGATTCTGTTACCTTTTCTGGGAACCAAACTGTGGCAAAGGGAACATTTATTTCTTTAGATAGACTTGTTTCTCTTCATGGAACTTGATTTCTATAGCTTTCACATTATAATTCTTTTACAATGCAACTTGCTATTGCATAAATTCAATTATATTTGTTCAATGAATATTTATTAGGAGCCTGCCATGCTCTTCAATTTGTAACAATTCTGTGCAGTAGAAGCTTGAAGGATAGCTCCGTGAGAAAGCCCTGCGGCATGGTGGGGACAATATGGACGCTTGGGAGTCAGACCCCTGTTCCGAGCTCTGGACTTAAGGAGCATGTGACCTCAGAAGGTTGCTTGACTTCTCCGAGCTTGGGTTTCCTTATTTATTGGAGGGGAAGCTAGTTAGTCCAGTAGTCAACTAGAACAGAGACTCTAAGGCTATTTTTGGTGACATACTACATCGTTTAAAATACCTCACTTAACCAGCGGCTTCTACCATGTGAAACACAGCAGAGAACCAGGATTTCCTCAGATTAGTCCTGAGCAGAGTGGGATGGGTCAGAGTGCATGCACTTCATTCTGGAAATTTTGAAGATTGGTGATGACCCACACCCACATTGTGTTTCTTTTTCCCTTTCACATCCTGTATTAGCCTTATCTTGTGTTTTCTGTATTTTGACGTTTTGACATCTGGGGTCTTACTGACCCTGGAGGGACTGCTCCTTCTAAGGTTAGCTAATTTTTAGAGGTAGTAAACACTTGCTGGCGAGCATGCTTTTCCAATGCAAACCAAGCAATCTAGAACCCATACCCAAACCACCCCTTTATCTAGCTCTCCCATTCTGAGCCACCATCAGCCTACCCTAGTAGGCCAGATATCAGCTACCATGTTGATAGGGACAGCCCCCGCACCCCATATACTGCCAGAATTATTCAGTTAGCCAAGCCTAAGCCTGTTTACCGTGCCTTGCCTGTTTTTTTGTTTTTGTTTTTGTTTTTCTTCACCCAGTGGAAAACACACTAAAGGTGCTTGCCTGCAGGGTCTCCCTTTTCCCTCTGTCTCCTGATGGACACTGGTGTTTCTCCGTGTATCCTTGCATGGTGTGGGGTGCCCTTTCTTCTTAGAAACTGAGAGCAACAAACTCTCTCTTGAGTGGCAATTGCCCCTGAGCAGTTAGCCTTACCATACTTAAATAATAATAAAACCTACCACAATATATACTTCTAAAAAGTTTGGCTTTCTAATTTCCTGATCATAATAGGTATGGAAGCAACCGAGAATTGTGGGAAGGTTCCAGAGTCACTTGTGTTGGTGGTATTATGGGATGCCACTTCTTCTTGGTTGAATAAATGGCCTCTGTCCAATATAGAAAATGTGTAAGCAGAGCCAAACTTCGACTGCATTGACAAAAAGGAAAATGTTCTTTTGCCCATTTTAAAATGTTTTTAGTTTACTTTTTAAAATTTTTCATCCCTCATCTGTTCATAGGAAAGCTTATAACTTCATATTCCAGACCCATTTGAACCCATTGTGTGCTGTCCTTGGCCATCCAGAATCTTCATTCCCTTTTTGATATTATGAAGGATAATAATAGCAACACAAAAAATAATTTTTAAAAAGCCAACATAAAACAAACTGTACTGAGTGCTCTATGTTTCTTATTTTGAACCCTGCAACAAACCCTAAAATGTAGCTTTTGTTTGCAACTTGTGACAGATGAACAGACATTTATGAAGGTCACAGAACTTGTGCTGAATCACCTAGCCAATAACTAGTAGAAGCTGGATTCAGGTAAGTATGCTTTTTTAGTGCTAGCTTAAAGAAGAAAAGCTAGGGGTGCCTGGGTGGCTCAGTGTGCTAAGCCTCTGCCTTGGGCTCAGGTCATGGTCTCCGGCTCTCTGCTCGGTGGGGAGCCTGTTTCCGCCCCCTCTCTGTGCCTGCCTCTCTGCCTACTTGTGATCTCTATGTCAGATAAATAAATAAATAAATCTTAAAAAAAAAAAAAGCAAGCTAATGTCTGGATGTCAGGTCCTTTTGCTGCTATAAACTCAGGGATTTTCGCCTGTGGAGAATTCATTAGTTCTTTTTGTTTTGAGAGCACATTGCTTATGTTTCAAATTACACACATCACAGTCATAATTGTCTTAGAGATAGGTGTACATATATCATCAATTCAATTAGCTTGTGGGCTATATGGGAGCAGAACTCTGCCTCATCTTTGTATTCATCACAGTACTTAGCCCAGGGCCTTGAGCTTATTAAGTATACAATAAATATTTGTTGAATTGATGTGAATTGAGGATCAAATGCATTAATGCATGTTAAATCTATTTGTAAGGCTCTAGCCACGTGAAAGACAATATGATTATTTGAGTCATCGTGCATAGAGGAGAAAGTGTGTATGTGTGTGTGGGGGGGAGGGGCCCATTCCACAGACTTTCAAATCTTTTTGAAAGTGAAATGAAGTCATCAAAATATGACTCATGGAATTTTAATTTAAAATGGAAATTTGCTAGTCTTTTCTAAATTTCCACGAAAATATTTTAGAAGGTAAAGGGAAAAAAAAAATGAAATCTAGAGCAACATCAAAGGAAGACTCACAGAAAAAAAATGCCAAAATCTGAAGGAAAGTTATTTGAAGAGGATAACTGTGCTTTTCTCAGTTAGCTAGACTTAGTTACAAATAAGAGAACAACAGTGACTAAAACATAAGGACACTATTTACTTAACAAATAACATGAAGTTAGGTGTTTCCTGTGTGCTTCAGTTGCCTAAAATCAACAAGACACCAGGCTCTTTCATTTATTTTTACTGCTATTCTCAGTGTATTGGCCCTTTGTCCTTGGATTTTCATCTCATTGTCCCAGGGTAGCTGCCACAGCTCCAGAAAATGCATTCCAACACAACAGTATTTCAAGCAGAAAGGAAGACGGGAGGGACAAACATAAACTGTTTCCTTTCCTACTTGTGTTCATAAGGGGGAAACATCATCCCAACCTCCATGGAAGAAGCCTTCCATAGATTTCCCTTTATATCATTATCTGGAACTGGGTCACATGAGCACTCCCTAGCTCATTCATTTTCAAAGGCAAATAGAATCACTGTAACCAATAATAAGTCTAGGGATAAGCACACTTTTGCACTCATGTACACATGCATGCATGCACAATCATGGTTCTTTTAGCAATGAAGAATGAGAAAATAGCTGTTATATAAGGAGCCAGCAGTGCCTCTTATAAAAATGGATCGAGAGAAGAATTTATCCTGTTGAATGCTTTGTCTCATAAAACATGGCAGCTCTATCAATCTGGAAGAACATTAGAAGATAATTTCTTCCCCACCTTGATGTCTGGGCAGAGATCCTGGACCAGTCCCCACCAAAAACTAAGCAAATCCTCTCTATTCTTAAGAGTTGCTATTTGAGACTGTAAGCTTTCTGATTTATTCAGATTTCTGAATTCAAATGCACCATGTTCTACATTTTTAAAAAGACTACAACTTCTAGAACACAACAGGCAAAATGTAGGAGAAACTAGTTACGGTATCTTATATTCTTGGAAGTGTAGCATTCATAAATAAGAGACTGTTTGGGGGCACCTGGGTGGCTCAGTGGGTTGAGCCTCTGCCTTCGGCTCAGGTCATGATCTCAGGGTCCTGGGATCAAGCCCCGCATCGGGCTCTGCTCCATGGGGAGCCTGCTTCCCCCTCTCTCTCTGCCTGCCTCTCTGCCTACTTGTGATCTGTCTCTCTGTCAAATAAATAAATAAATTCTTTAAAAAAATAAGAGACTGTATTTGGGAATAGGAATTGGCTGAAAACGGTGCATTCTGGAGATTATAGCTTTTCATGAACTGCACTGCTTCAGAATATTAAAGCATCAAGCTGGGGAATTCTCTGAAATTCTATCTTCTGTTCATTAAAAGAGCACTATAGGTGAAGGCATGCTGTATCTTGGAAATTGAATACATTTTAGGCATATTAATATGTTTATACTAATATTTGAAAAGGCAATTTGACCAAAGAACCCACAGATTGATATCTACAGATCTTTTCTCTAGTCAATGATTTCCTCTTACTTGAGTAAGACAAGAGGAAAAGAAATAACATGTAGGGTTTATATTTAAATACAAGGGAACATCACACCAAAGTTTAGAAAAAGCATGCCTTTTAAATGATCTACTATAGCTAATAAAAGAATAAAAAATGTTTGTTTTCCAATGTGTAGTACTTGACACAGAGTAGTCACAAGAAGAGAATAGTTAAGACAATAAAATGAGATTAAAAATAGAGATGCGTGATCTAAGGAAGTATTTCAAGAAAACATCCTAATGTCATCTCTATGAGAAAATTTCTCAGTCTTCTGGGTTTTACTCAGCTGATCCTCTTCTAACTCCTTACATTTCCTAACACTAGGAAATATATTTCTTGTACCATATCTGTTGCCACAAAGTTTAGATGAAATTTCTTCACTTGTTTAATGATAAGCTAACAAAGCAATGTTTGTTAAAATAGCTGAAGTTTCACAAACCTGGGATACTATGAGAGGAGAATTTAAATCAAAGTACATCAGTAAGGGAATGCTAACTTATCCTTGAAGTCATAAATAATTCCAACCTTTAAGGGCTTAAAGTTATAAAATGTCTCACTCATGCTACATGTCCATCTTGGGTGGGCAAGGAGAGCTATCTCTGCTTGACTTCATTCCAGGATGTAGGCTGTCAGAGCAGTTATTATTTGGAACATTGCTAGTCATCATGGGAGAGGGAAAAAAATGACCTTTGGAAGGTCATGCCTTGGAAGTGAAATGCTCTAGCTCATAAGTGATTTGTTACTTCTATTCACAAATCATTTACCAGATGAAGTTTAATAACCCTAGCCAACCAGAAGGAGCCTAGGAATATAACCCTTCTTGTGATTGGATGGTGAGAGACTAGAAGTTTGTAGTGGACATTACTCAAGGCAATAACATTCTACTTTTTGGTCACAAATCTTTGGCTCATTATTTCCTATATACAACATCTATTCTCTCTACATGAGAGAAAATTAGAAGTTCTATCGAGTATAATATCAAGTTATTTTCTAAGTTCTTTGGATGATTCACTGTGGTTTCTAAGTTGTTGGATGGAGGGAGAGCCACAGTGATTTCTTCATTAGGTCTAGTTGTGGTTCCTCTTGATCCATAGATCCATAGATCTGAGAAGATTAGTACCTGTTCTCTCCAGCCTAATGTACTATGGTTGAGCTAAACATTCTTGTTTGGAAATGGAAAGAAAGGAAGAATCACAGAAGTCATTGAATATAGCAATTCTGAATATAGCAATTCTGAAATTCTACTAGGCAGAATTTGCAATTTGCAATATTTTCCTGGGGATGTGGACTATTTTTTGTGTTAGTCTTGATTCTGGTTCCTAGGATGGCCCCCCTGGTCCGACGGTCTCTACGCCCGTAGCTCTATTCTGTCTGAGCTTCTTCCTTTCCCACTCTCCTCTTTGACTCCATCCTAAAAGTGAGGATTAGAGAATGTGCTTTCCCTTTAGTTGAGCAGCTTATCAGTCTGCTTCCTTCACAAAGAAGCTTAGGGGCCCAAGAATCATTTTAAGTCTTGAAGGTTCAGTAATTTCTTCCCATTCTCTGTCCCCTCCTCCCTCACAGACTCTTGACTTATTTTACATTACAGGCGTTTTTAAAACAGCCTTCTTATTTATTGGATTCCACTATTCTATTTGACATTCTCTTTCTGTCTCTCCATCTATAGGTATATCTATATGTATATCTAATCTATCTATCTATCTGCATCTATCTATATTTATATAGCCACACTTGAGGCTTTTTTCTCCTTGAACAATTTTGATATACTGAATGGATTTTCTAGGTTTCATCTCAGCCTACTCAGAGACTTAAACAAAAACACATCCTTGAATCAATGCTTGCTATTGGACTAAGTTTTATTTTTTTCCTATTTGGAATTGAGAAATACTTGCCTCTTCCAACACTGAGTCCCTGAGAGTAGAGACTCTCTCTATTCTCTGTTATTCCTGTCTACAGCTGCACCAGTTCTGTTCTTTTACCTTTTTACTTTGCAAAGTGCAACAAACATCAATTGGGACACATTGCTAGTATTCCAATCTCCCCAGAGAAATACAGCTTCATTAGGTGAATGATCTGTCTTATAAATTATTGCATTCAATGTGGTGGTAAATGTTTAATAGCCAGCTCTCCAGAAAAGCAAAAAGCTGTGATTTGTGGCATTTTCCAATTTCATTAGTATAATTCTCCCACCAAGGCAGATTCAAGTTACCGACATAGCTTCATTAAACCTGGAGTTGGGAAGAAACTCTCCGTCATAAGCCAACTCCAGCACCCCACAGATTGCAGGTGATGGCCCTGCCCAATGGCTTGCCATGCTTCACATAAAGCATCATCATTCCAGTCTTTCTCACAACGTGCTGCCTAGCCCAAAGCCAAGGCCCTATATTTTAGATTATTTTTATGACAACACTTGGACTTCTAGGTACCCCTTTCTGTATTGGTTAGAACAGGCAAGGTTATGCTGCAATGGTAGGCAACGCCACAATCTCAGTGATTTCAAAACAAGAAAGGCTTGTTTCTCACTCATACCATCATGCTCATCACAGCACGTCTGCCGCCTGTGCTCTACCTTTCTGAATTCCAGGACCCAGGCTGTCAGAGCAGCACTGCCTGGCACATTGCCCAAAGCCTCTTTTGGGGAAAGGGAACTCTGGAGGGTGCAGTACTAACACCTAAATGAGTTGTTCTCAGAAGTGATTGTACACTTCCGTTCATAACTTGTTGGCTAGAGCTAGTGATGAAACTGGAAGGAGGAAAGGAAGGAGAAAAGAAGTGAGAATGTACCTGGAAACAGAGAACAGAAAATACGTGGAGGTGAACACTGATAGCTACCACACTTCTACAACAGTAGAAGAACAAAGAGCCACACAATTTGTGCCCTTTTCCAAGCAACTTGCATATTCCCTTCTTTTCTATCTTATATAGAAGTTTTAATGAATAAAAAACTCAGAAAATACACAATAGTAGTAATTATCTTTTTTTTTTTTTTTTAAGATTTTATTCATTCACTTGTCAGAGAGAGAAGGAGAGAGAATGACTGAGCACAGGCAGACAGAGTGGCAGGCAGAGGCAGAGGGAGAAGCAGGCTCCCCGCCGAGCAAGGAGCCCAATGTAGGACTCGATCCCAGGACGCCGGGACCATGACCCGAGCTGAAGGCAGCCATCCAACCAACTGAGCCACCCAGGCGTCCCTAGTAATTATCTTTTATCAAGCTTGTCTTCATATCATGATCTAATAAAAATATTTGAATATTCATGTGGCATCTCTGCCTAAAATCAATATGTACTTTGATATCAAGTAGATTAAGAAAACACACATATGTGAATTATCGTAAGGAAATACAATTGCTATCACGGAAACCTTTGAATGTTGGTTTTCTGAGTTTTAAAAATTTTGCTTTTTTCAAATTTTATGTTTCACAGCTATGAACATGTACTTCTTTTATAATGAGATAAACTCAGATGTTAAAAAGTTTATATAACTCTGCAAAATCTATTTTAATATAGCTATGCAAAAATAAAGAATTGAAAAACCTAGATAGAAGTCATCAAAATATTCCCAGTGTTTGTTTCTGAATATGCCTTTATAAAGTATTTTTGTCTTTTCTCCTTTTATATTTCCTATGATTCTATATTATTATTGTATTTTAAAAATAAGAAATGGGGCACCTTCTCCCTCATTACTCTTTATCCTTGTAATTCATTGTAATTTTATTATTGTAACTATAAAAATTATGTTTTATTGAAAAATTTTCCTTCATTATTTCTACTGCTACAATATCCCTACACTTAGTGTCTCTTATTTCCAATGACGTGTGTATATATAATAAGAATTGTATCTCTCTGCATCTGTGTCCTTCTCTCTAACTATTCTTCCATTTACGTTCCTTTTGAAAATCTTAGACCAAACTGGAAGGTGACTGCACATCAAAACTCAGGTCTTGACTCCAATATATATAAAACCCTGAAAACCAAACAGTAAGAAAGAAACCACCCAAATAGAAAATGGTGAAAGATTTGAATAGGTATTTTGCCAAAAAGAATATGTGGACAACAAGTAAATACAGATGTTTAGCCAATAGGAAATAGGCCAATATTAGCCAATAGGAAAATTCAAATTAAGGCCATCATGAGATACTACTACATTCCTATTAGAGTGGCTAAAATTAAAGGCACTGACAATACCAAGTGCTGACAAGGACATAGAACATCTGAAACTCTCACGTATTGCCGTAAAATGGTACAGTCACTCTGGAAAACAGTTGTCTGGCAGTTTCTTACAATGTAAAAATTGCATGGGTCATAGGACCCAGGCATTTAAACCTTAAAGGAATGAAAATTTATGTTTATTTATTGAAAATCTATTTATAATACCCAGAATTGGGAGCAACCCAAATTTCTTTCAACCTGTATATTTATAGGCAAACCATGGTACACTTATACAATGGAAGACTACTTGGCAATAAAAAGGAATGAGCTAGTAATACACACAGCATCCTGGGTGGATCTCATGGATGCTTAGTAAAAGAAGCCATTCTCAAAAGATTTCATACTCTATGATTCCATTTATGTAACATTTTCAAAAATCCAAAACTACGTTGGTAGAGAAGTATTAGCTAGTGCCAGGCATTAGGGGTGAGGAAAGTTATGATTATAAGGGTTAACAAATGGGAATTTGCAGAGGTGACAGAAAAAGAGACTTAGTCAAATGTCCCCTATTTAAAAAAATTTCCTTAGAAACACCTGTTGGCCATTTCTTTTCAAAATTCTTTTGATTTTCATTATGGAACTTATGACTACTTAAAATCATTTGTCTGTTTACATTGATTGCTTACTGAATTTCTCCCCCTCATTAGAAAGTCAGCTTCACAAGTGAAGGGTCCTTGTCTGTCTTGTTTTCCACTATGTTCCCAAGATTTCAATCAGTGCCTGGCCTGTAGGAAGCACTCACATATTCCCTGCTGACTGAATGAATAATAGACCATTGGTCTATTTGGATCAGGAAGAGTGATCATCTACAGGAGTAAAGAGAGCGCCTGTGTCTATAGGCAAGAGTGAATTCTTCCCTGGACTTAATGTTCAAAGAAATCACATCAGACTTCAAATCTGAAAAACTTGCAAAGGCCTGAAAGAGGAAGGTAGGATAAGATGTCCCAAGTTTTCCAAGGCCAGGGATTACTCGGGACCTGATTTCTAAAACTGAACAATGAGAGAGAGGGCTCTGCTCTCACTAACTTTAGGAGGTCATTGTTCCGGCTAGAGTTCAATGGGTATTTAGGACAAAAATCCTGCTGCCTCCATTGTCTCTGCCACTGTAGTCTCTATGATAAGGTTGCATCTCTGGATGTTATGTAGATTCTTTAATGCCTGTTTTGCTACCTTATACGATCACAGTGGGTATGTGGGGGATTTTTGAAGGTCCCAGAGGGTGCTCCTGTTCTGTTCAA
>ML108003.1:0-10579 GCA_003697995.1 Taxidea taxus jeffersonii
AAAAAAAATGTTTTTTGAGAGTATACATGAGTCGGGGGAGGGCAGAGGGAAAAAAAGAGAGAGAGAATTTCAAGCAGGCTACTTGCTCAGTGTAATGTGACATGTTTGTCTCAATCTCAGGAACCTGAGATCATGACCAGAGTCCACATTCAGAGTCAGACTGTGAGGGGCACCTGGGTGGGGCTCAGTGATTAAGTGACTGCCTTCGGTTCAAGTTATGATCCCAAGGTCTTGGGATCAAGCCTCCCATCAGGCACCCTGCTCAGTGGAGAGCCTGTTTACCCTCTCCCTCTACCTGCCAATCTGCCTACTTGTGCTCTCTCTCTATCTCTCTGTCAAATAAAATCTTTAAAGAAAAACAAAAGAGAGAGAGAGGTTTAACTGCTCTATCTAGGCATCCTTCAGTGGGCATTTTAATTCAGAATATACTTACACATTGATTCTTGTCTTCTTCCTTGATAATTTAGATAGTTTTCAGTTTAAAATGCCTTGTATAAAATAAAAGTTCTGAAGGAAAAAACTGAGAAAACAGAGTCCTTTAGGTAACTGAGAAATAAAATTTTCCATATAGTTTTTATTTTTTATTTTTTGAAAAATGAAAGCTTACATGTTTCTCTGTAAGGAGAAATTTTGTGGCGGAAAGGATTGGAGAACTCCCTTATATTCCTGGAAATAAGAAAATACAGCCAAAATAAATAAGAAAAATAAGTACCTCATTATTCTGGAAAATAAAGTAAAATGCATATCAAAGTTTTACATAAAGACAATAAACCAACATCTTAAGACCAAGTATAAATGTTATTTGAATTGACTGACTTCTCATGATAACTTTCAGTGGAGAAACACAGAAAAATAAAATAAACCTCACAGTTTTAAATACCCATTTTTAGAGATTTTATGGCTTTTGTTTTCTACTAACTTATGTTTCTCTATTATAGATATAATAATAACTCACTTTTACACAGCATCTTATGATTTCCTCTGGGAATTTCTCCATCATAGCACTTGATGCTTGGATTGAAATGATCCGCTTGCATGATTCATGCTCCAGCTTGATTATAAGCTCCATGAAGACAAGTACTTACTTTTTCATGTTTGTATTTCCAGTTCCCAACATGAGTTCTGGTTTGAAATAGACCTTCAAAATGTTGCTACAATAACTGCCATTTATATTACTAAACAATTTTGGGAATTTGCTCTTATACATTTATTCCACAGATATTTATTGAGTACTGAGTTTGGGCTAGATAGTAGTACCGAGGGTATAGCAGTAAGCAAACAGAAAAATATTCCTGAGCTTACATTTTTACCAGAGGGGACAAAAATATAGTCATAAAATAAATATAAATATAAAAAATAAATACAAATATAAAATATAAAATATACTTTATATATTTTAATATATATTTATATATACAATACATAAATATATATATTATTATTTATACATTTATATAAATATAAAATAAAAATAAATATAAAAAACAAACAGTCATAAAAATAAGTAACTTTTATGGTATTATTGAATATGGTGACACTGTGAGAAAATTTACAGTAGGTGAGATGAATCAGGAATGTGGTAAAATGTTAAATGTAGTAGTCAGGTCGGCCTCATTGAAGAAAGGAGATTTGAGCAATAACTTGAATGATGTTGGAGAGTCATCCATGTGAAGTTGTGGGAAAAGAGAGCTTTAGAAAGAAGGAATAGCCACTGACAGTTCCTTAAAACTGAATGTGCCTGACAAATAAGAGGAACAGTAAGAAGGTCAAGTGGTATTAGAACAATAGGACATAAGACCAGACAGTTGAAAGGGAGGTAGATGACAAAGAATATTAATTAATTAATTAATTAATTAATTTAGAGATAGAGAGGGAGAGGATGTGAGCAAAAGGGGGACAGAGGTTGAGAATCCTCAAGCAGACTCTTAGCCGAGAGTGGAGTGTGATGGAGGATAGGGGAGTCTCGATCCCAGGACCCAGAGATAATGACTTGAGCTGAAATCAAGAGTCAATGCTTAATTGACTGAGCCACTCAGACCCTCCTCATGTAGAATCTTTTAGAAACTTCAGTTTTACTCTGAAATAAATGCTAAACCTCTTCAGCGTTTTGAACAAGGTGTGACATGATCTCTCTTATGCTTTGGGAAGGTTACTTTGGCTGTTGTGTTGAAAATAGATGGTTGGGGAGCAGACAAGGAGACCAGTTACAAACAATTCATTTGTGAGAATATAGTGGCTTGGATCAAAGTGATACCTGTGTGAGTAAAGCAAAGTGTTTGGATTATAGATATACTTGAAAGGATTCTTTGATGGATAATCTTAGTTATTAAGTATGATATTAAGACTTAAAGGTGATTCCATTACTTTTTGGTTAAGCATTGGCTATGTAATTTATGTACATAATCTCATTTGATAATAATACTACCAATAATATATTCTATTTTTACAGCAACAAAACTGAGGTCAAGTGCAATTAAATTTGCCCAAAGTTCAAAATTAGTAAGCACTGGGGCTAGGATTCTAATGTATTTCTGTCTAAGCCTGAGGCTTTTGATCTTTTCAGTACATAAGAGCATATAAGATGGTTTTTAACTGTCGTCTTATGCTGTGGTTTTATGTTTTAAATTCCCACATGTCGTCTTAATGAGTGACCTCTTCCCAAAATGAAAACTTAATATAAAAAGTAGTTCAATTCTGGGTGGTTTTTGTTTTATTTATATTGGGACTCATTTGTTGGATGCATTTATACTGGGACTTGTTTTGTCTTCTTGTTGGATTGCTCTTTTGTCATTATAAAATATCCTCCTTTGTCTCTAACAACTTTTGTCTTAACGTTTATTTTTCTGATATTAGTATGGGTATTCTAGTTTTCTTTTGTTGTGTTTGGTATGTTTACTTTCCTTCTTTCTCTCACCTTAGTTATGAGTTTGTATCTAAAGTGTGTCTCTGGGGTGCCCCAGTGGTTCAGATGGTTAAGTGTCTGCCTTCACTCAGGTCTTGGTCTCTGGGTTCTGGGATCAAGCCCTGTATCAGGCTTCTGGCTCAGCAGGGAGTCTGTTTCTTCCTCTCCTTGTCTCCCCAGCTCATGCTGTCTCTCTGTCTCAAAAGAATAAATAAAAATAATTCCTAGAAAAATAAAGTGCATCTCTTGCAGACATCATATGGTTGGTTCATTTAAAGAAAAATCTATTCTGACGTTTTTGGCCTAGTGTTTAAGCTTTATACATTTATTGTAATTATTGAGAAGCTAAGATTATTTTGCTGCCACTTTCAATATGTTTTATATCTTTTCCCATCTCTTCCTCCATTACTGCCTTCGTGTTTAATAGATGTTATCTATTAAATACCATTTATTTGTTCCATTTTATTCCTTTCTTACTGACTTTACTATTTTTTAATTTTACTGTACTTTAAAATTTCTTTCCTTAATTGCCCTGAGGATTAAAATGAACTTAATTTAATTAGTAACAGCATGGTTCTAATTAATAGTAAGTTAATTTCAATAATATATAGTATACATGTATTTATTGTTACACAAGTTACATCTGGATAGATTATATATACTCTATACAGATTTATAATAATTATTTTATGTGGTTGCCTTTTATATCAGTAGGAGAAAAATATCTACAGTTGTAAAATGTTTATACTGTCTTTTATTTGATGGTTATTTTTGCTGATGCTCTTTTATTTCTTCATGTGGATTTCAGTTTCAGTTATGCTGTAGTGTTCTTTTATTTAGCCATAAGGATATCTGCTAGTATTTCTTGTAGAGCAGATTTTAAATCTGATAATGTCTTAACTTTGTCATTATAAAGAATATTTTTTGCTGGCTATCATATTCTTGTTTGACAGTGTTTTATTCCAGCACTCTGTGTTATTCCACTGCCTTCTGACCTCCATTATTCATGATGATAAATCAACGGTTAATCTCATTGTGGCCTCCTTGTAAGTGATGAGTTGCTTCTGTGTTGCTGAGTTAAAGATTCTTTTTCTCTTTGGCTTTTGACAGTTTATGATATGTCTAAGTGTGGGTCACTCTTTTTTCACTGGTGGAAAAAGGAAGTATTAAATCTATTTAAAAAGTATGAAATTTTAGGCTACTTGTGTCTTGTTGTCTCTGGCTTTTTATTCCCATCTAAAAATATCTGCTTTTTTTGTTTTTTAAAGATTTTATTTATTACAGCAAGAGAGAGAACACAAGCAAGGAGAGTAGGAGAGGGAGAAACAGGCCTTCTTGCAAAGCAGGCTGGGACCCTGATGCGGGGCTTGATTCCAGGACCCTGGGATCATGACCTGAGTCGAAGGCAGAGGCTTAACCACTGAGCCACCCATGCACCCCAGTGCCCCAAATATCTGCTTTTTATTGAGATACTTACTCTATTCATATTATCTGTTCTATTTAATGTAATTATTGATATGTTGGGCTTAAATGAACTATTTTGTTATTGCCCCTTCTGTTTCTATTACTTTGTTACTGTTTTACTGAATTCATAATAGAAAAAAAACTTTTTTGGGGTGCTTGGGTGGCTCAGTGGGTTAAAGCCTCTACTTTCAGCTCGGGTCATGATCCCAGGGTCTTGGGATCAAGCTTCACATCGGGCTCTCTGCTCAGCGGGGAGCCTGCTTTCTCCTCTCTCTCTGCCTGCCTCTCTGCCTACTTGTGATCTCTGTCAAATAAATAAATAAGTAAAAATCTTATTTTTTAAAAAAAACACTCGTTCTTTGGATTCTTAGTAAAACTATTTTATGTTAATTTTAATGGTTGCTCTAAAACAATATTCACTCATAATTTATTAAACTTTTAGAATACTTTGTTACAAATGTTATTTTTTAATTTTGGGTATTTGTTACAACTGATTAACTTACATTGACACATCTTAATCACCCAAAGTCCATAGTTTACATTAGAGTTCACTCTCGGTATTGTATGTTCTGTTTTTTTGGATAAATATATAACTATATGTTTCCATCATTATAGTCATACAGAGTATTTTCAATGTTGTATATATTCTCTGTTCCCTGTTTATTAATTTCTCTTCTTTCCAACCTCTGAATCCATAACTTTGCCTTTTCCAGAATGTCATATGGTTGAAATCATACCATATATGGCCTTTTCAGATGAGTAACTTTTGCTTATTAATATTTAATTTTTTTCATGTCTTTTACATGTCTTGATAACTTATCAATCCCTTTTTAGGGTCCTTATTTTACCACTTCAAATTTGATACTTCATACTTGGTACCTTGAACTTGTAATTACTACTTCCCTTTTTTTCAAAGTTCTTCCTACTTCCTACTTTCTGTCTCACAAATTTGTAGTTACTTCACATCAGTCTAATTCTATTTATCATTTTGACTGTTGTTACTATTTTGCCATATATTTTGCTTCTCTGTGCTTTGTAACTGGCATTACCATTTTTAAAAGTTTGAACAATTACCTTGTAAGAAAATTATGAGACAAATAAAAGCAGTCTTTTAAATTTACACACTTATTTGGAATTTTTAAAAAAATGATTTTATTTATTTATTTTACAGAGAGTGAGATAGCGAGAGCAGGAATGCTAGCAAGGGGAATTGGAGAGGGAGAAGCAGACTTCCCACCAAGTGGGGAGCCTGATGCAGGATTGGATCCCAGGACCCTGGGCAGACTCTTAACCACTGGGCCACCCAGGTGCCCCACTTATTTGGTATATTTTTTTTAAAATTTTATTTATTTGACAGAAATCATAAGTAGGCAGAGAGGCAGGCAGAGAGTTAGGGAAGCAGGCTCCCTGCTGAGCAGAGAGCCTGATGTGGGGCTAGATCCCAGGACGCTGGGACCATGACCCCAGCTGAAGGCAGAGGCTTTAACCCACTGAGCCACCCAGGCACCCCTTATTTGGTATTTTTAATGCTGCTTTATTCTTACTGGTATTAGCCCTATCTAATATAATTCCCCCTCTTTTAGCATTACATATAGTATCGGTCTGTTGGTAATGAATTCCCTCATTTTTTGTTAATCCGAGAATGTTTTAGTTTACTCTCATTTTTAAGTATGTTTTCAGTGGATATTGAATTCTGGGTTGAGATTTTTTTTTCTTTCATCATTTAGAGATGTTCTTTCTTAGAAGGTATATGGTTATTCTTAGAAGTCAATGGTTATTCTTAGTGCTGTTCACATTTCTGTTTTACGACTTTTCTTCTCATTGCTTTTAAGATTTTCTGTTTCTTTTTGGTTTTTATCAAGTTGACCATTATATAGTTAGATTGAGTTTTCTTTCTATTTATTCTGAGTAAGGTTTCTTGAGATTTTAAGATATCTAAGTTATTTCTCAATTTATGTTTGAGAAATTTTTGGCATTATTCAAAACAATTTTTTCTTCTATCTGCTCATTCTCTTTTCAGACTCATTTACATGTGTTGTACACCACTAATTATCCCATAAGGCTCTTTGGCTTCAGTTAATTTTTCTTCTATTTTCTTTCAGTTCTTCAGATCACATGATATTTTAATTGGTTTATCTTCAAGTTCATTGACTGTTCATCATCTCTAATCTAATGTTAAGTCCACCCACTTAATTTTTTTATTTCAAGTATTGTGTTTTTTACTTAAAGAATTTTTGAGTGGTTTTTATGGTATTTCTATTTCTTTAGAAATTCCATATTTCTTAAATATGAAAATTATGTTTTTTAAAATTCTATTAACATGTTTTGTTTTTTGATAATATTTATAACAATTGATTTAAAGGGTTTTCTTCTGCTAAATAGTATGACTGATGTCAGTGTGGATTTATATCGTTTCCCTTCACCCTTTTGATTATGGGTGATATATATCTTTGAGTGTCTCATAACTTTTGACTGTACAATGGACAGAATGGAAGATACATGTTAGAGAGTGGATTCTGTTATCTTTTTGAGTATTTTAGTGTGTATTTTAGAAGGCAGTTCATATTATCTTTTAGAGTCTATTAATGTTTATTATATAAGGCAGTTCATTTTCTTAACAATTCAAGACTGATATCCTTAAACTGCATTGCTTTAAGTTTTATTGATATAGATCTGATGGAAACCTTAGGTACTTCCAAACTATTCTAACATGGCCCCAAACTATGTCTTCTGTGGAGATTTTATTAGGGCTTGATTTTCAGTTTTACTAGGGAAAGTACAGAATAGTTCATCCTCACTACATGGTTTTATTGCTAAAGGATGTCCCTACTGATATCTCAACTGGATCTTATGCCTGTGTTCCACACACTACCAGCACAGTTTCATATCTAGTATATCTGTTTTGTTTTCAACATTGTAGTATGTTCAATTTGATAAAACTAATGTAGTTTCACTGTGTGCATGTGCCTGTCTAGCTTTGAGCCATAGACTTACAGGAAATGATCTCAGAGTTTTCTGGCATTCAACATGAATGCCAGAAATTCATTCCATTTAACACCACCACCAGAAATTCATTCCATTCAACACCACCACCACCACCATCTATAGTTTCCTCCTGTCTGATAACCTACTCCACAGATTTCACCTCCTTCAACATACTATTGTGGGAGTTCGTCTTGTGAATGTCTCTTTTCTCAGGGATTTCTGTATAATGTTGCTTATTTTCTTATGTCTGGAAAGAGTTGTTTAATATATTTTACCTGCTTTATAATTCTTTACAATGGGGCTAACCTCTTAATGGTTGCTCCAATATGGCTGAACCAAAAGTAGAGATTTTTTTTTGTCAAATACTTTTTCTGCTTTTATTAGATACAACATATTTTTTTCTCATTTTGTTAAAATGCATATTTAGATTGCTGATTTCTTTAGTTGGTTGTGTTCTTATAAGAAATTATATATTTCCAGGAGGGGGCAAGATGGTGGAGCAGTAGGGAACCCTATTTCAACCAGTCCTCTGAATTGAGATGCATATCTACCATAGCATTCTCAACACCCTAGAAACCAGCCTTAGATGTAAGATTATATACTACTAGATCTCTTCGAGGGCAGAGGATCATCAGTCAAGAGGTATAAAAGACAAACAGGATTGTGCAGAAAGATATTGTAGAATATACAGAAGTGGGAGGGAGCCACCAGAATGAGCCATTAGAAATTAATATTCCAGTGTCAAAGTGCCTTGTGCTTGGGGACATGCAATAGCTTGGAGACCAGTGGCTGCAAGACAGGAAGGGACTGAAAACAGCACTCAAACAGAACAAAAGGGCTTAAGGGACAATGGCTGGGACCCAGCAGCCACAGGTGTGGACCAAAGTCCATGGTCCCAGGGCTGGCAAACACCGGGCTAGGCTTTCCCAGGCCAGTGTCACTCATGTTTTTAGTGGCACGGGGGTAGGGAGACAAGTAGGGGCCTCAGTCAACCACTGAGAGGGTCACTGGAGGTGTGCACCACCTGTGAGAGGCTGTGGAATTCAACAGGGCTTGCAGAGAGGGAGATCCTGTGTTCTGGAGGATTCAGAGAAGTCTGTGCCTTCTCTCTGAAGTGGAGGTCTGGGTGCAAACAGTTTATTTTGGTCTGCTCCTCTGAAAAGGCACGAAAAGCTACCAGAGAACAAAGCCTCCAGAGAACAAAAGCCCAAAAAACCGGTTTTGACTGAGTCCAGCCCCTTGAGAGGGGGCAGAAGAATTCTGCCCAAGCAGAATAGAACAAGAGGACATCTACCCCAAGGTTCCCATAAAACTGTGAAACCCCAACACCAGGGGAAAACAGTATATTAAGTTCTTGGTATTGCCTCACAGCCTGTATATTTCTTAGATACAATGTCTCTCTCTCTCTCTCTCTCTTTTAATTCTTTCTCAATACTCTTGTTCTTTTTTTCTTAACCTACTTGTCATTTCATCTAGATGTTTAATGTAATATATTCCATAGTAACTTTTTTACAAGTTTTTATTTATTTATTTATTTGACAGAGATCACAAGTAGGCAGAGAGACAGGCAGAGAGAGAGAGAGAGAGGAGGAGGAAGCAGGCTCCCTACTGATCAGGGAGCCCATTGCGGGTCTCAATCCCAGGACCCTGGGATCATGACCTGAGCCGAAGGCAGAGGATTTACCCTACTGAGCCACCCAGGCGCCCCTCCATAGTAACTTTTTAACTGGAACTTTTTCTAACCTATACTTTCTTTTACTTTTTAAAATATATAGATAGATAGATATAGATATAGATATAGGTATAGGTATAGATATAGATATAGATATAAGCTTCAGTGTAGTCCTTTCTTCCCTATTCAATACCACTTTGCTATATATACCAGTTTTGATTTCCCTGTGTCTCTGAAAAGTGGAGTTCTCTAACAAAGATAACAAGATATACCCAGGAAGACCTAAAATATCCTTCTTCACCCACAGTGGGATTATTACCACCTTCCTGTCACTTCACATTATTTGTTTGTTTGTTTGTTTATTCATTTATTTATTTATTTTATTTTGTGGGTCTTCTTGTTTGTTTGCTTGCTTTTGTTTTTGTGTTATTCATAGGGCTCATTTTGTCTTTTTTGTTTTGTTTTGTTTTGTTTTGTTTTTAACCCTTCTTCTTTCTTCTTGACCTTGACTTCTGATTACTCTGAAATTTACTGGGTTCACCTTGCCTGGAAAATGGTTGGCATTTTCTGCTGAAATCCCCTCAACCACAGAAAATGGAATGACAAAGAGGAATTCCCATCCAAAAAAAACAAAAAACAAAAAACAGACCCAGACACAGTGGCCTCTCTAGCAGATCTAATGGATATGGATCCAAGCAAGATGTCAGAAATAGACTTCAGGGTAGGAGTTATGAAGACAATAGGCAGACTGGAGAAAACTATTAATGGCAACATAGTTTTGTTAAGGGCATTGGTGAAAACAGATGTCTCAGAATATAAAAATGCTATCAATGAGTTACAGTCTAATCTAGAAACTCTAACATAGTGAATGAGGCAGAAGAAGGAATTAGTGATCTTGTCCATAGAATGATAGAAAAGAAGGAGCAGGATGAGGCCTGGAAGAAATAGTTTAAAAACAGAATTAGAGAAAAAAAAAATGATGCACTGAAATGTTCCCATGTCAGAATTCCTGGGATCCTTGAGTCCTTGGGGAGGTGGGGGGGAGAAAGAGAGAGAGAGAGAAAGAGAGAGAGAGGACTATAAGATAGATTTGACCAAATCATAGTCGAGAACGTCCCTAATCTGGGGAATGAAATGAGTAGTCATATCCTAGAGGACACCTCCCAAGGAGAGGACACCCCCCAAGATCAGTGAGGGCAGACCAATGCCCAGGCATGCAATAAACTCGGAAATGCAATTAAACTTGGAAATCTTAGAACAAAGGAAAATATTTTAAGAGAAGAGAAGGGAAAGAGATGCCTTACGGACAGAGGGAGGTACATCTAATAAACGTCAGACCTATCCACAGAGACCTGGCAAGAGACAAAGGGTTGGCAAGACATATTCAGAGTACTAAATGAGAAGAATATGGAGACAAGAAATTGACAAGGCTGTTGTTCAGAGTGGATGGAGAGAGAAGGAGCTTCCCAAACCAGCAGACACTGAAAGAATGTGTAAACACTAAGCTGACCTTGCAAGAAATATGAAGGGGGGTTCTGCAAAAGGAGAAAGACCCC
>ML108003.1:20579-55746 GCA_003697995.1 Taxidea taxus jeffersonii
TTGTGTTTTCATTATCATTTGTTTCCATGGTTTTTTTCAATTCTTCTTTAAATTCCTGGTTGACCCATTATTTTTTTAGAAGGATGCTGTTGAGTCTCCATGTATTTGTGCTCTTTCCAAATTTCCTCTTGTGATTGAGTTCTAGCTTCAGAGCTTTGTGGTCTGAAAATATGCAGGGAATGATCCCAACCTTTTGATACCTGTTGAGACCTGATTTATGACCCAGGATGTGATCTATTCTGGAGAATGTTTCATGGGCAGTAGAGAAGAATGTGTATTCTGTTGCTTTGGAGTAGAATGTTCTGAATATATCTGTGATGTCCATCTGGTCCAGTGTGTCATTTAAGACCTTTATTTCCTTGTTGATCTTTTGCTTGGATGATGTGTCCATTTCAGTGAGGGGTGTGTTAAAGTCTCCAACTATTATTGTATTCTTGTCAATGTGTTTCTTTGATTTTGTTATTAATTGGTTTATATAGTTGGCTGCTCCCATGTTAGGGGCATAGATATTTAAAATTGTTAGTTCTTCTTGTTGCACAGACCCTTTGAGTATGATGTAGTGTCCTTCCTCATCTCTTATTATAGTCTTTGGCTTAAAATCTAATTGATCTGATATAAGGATTGCCACCTCAGCTTTCTTCTGATGTCCATTAGCATGGTAAATTGTTTTCCACCTCCTCACTTTCAATCTGGAGGTGTCTTCAGGTCTAAAATGAGTTTCTTGTAGGCAGCATATTGATGGGTTTTGTTTTTTTATCCTTTCTGAAACCCTGTGTCTTTTGATTCGGGCATTTAGCCCATTTACATTGAGGGTAACTATTGAGAGATATGAATTTAGTGCTATTGTATTGCCTGTATGGTGATTGTTACTCTATAATGTCTCTGTTCCTTTCTGGTAATACTTTTAGGGTCTCTCTTTGCTTAGAGGACCCCTTTCAATATTTCCTGTACAGCTGGTTTGGTGTTTACCAACTCTTTCAGTTTTTGTTTGTCCTGGAAGCTTTTTATCTCTCCTTCTATTTTCAATGATAACCTAGCTGGATAAAGTATTCTTGGCTGCATGTTTTTCTCGTTCAGTGCTCTGAATATATCCTGCCAGTCCTTTCTGGCCCGCCAGGTCTCTGTGGACAAGTCTGCTGCCCATCTAATATTTTTACCATTGTATGTTACAGATTTCTTGTCCCATGCTGCTTTTAGGATTTTCTCTTTGTCGCTAAGACTTGTAAATTTTACTATTAGATGGCGGGGTGTGGGCCGATTCCTATTGATTTTGAGGGGTGTTCTCTGCACCTCCTGGATTTTGATGCTTGTTCCCCTTGCTATATTGGGGAAATTCTCTACAGTAATCCTCTCCAGTATACCTTCTGCTCCTCTTTCTCTTTCTTCTTCTTCTGGAATCCCAATTATTCTAATGTTGTTTCGTCTTATGGCATCACTTATCCCTCGAATTCTCCCCTCGTGGTCCAGTAGTTGTTTGTCTCTCTTTTGCTCAGCTTCTTTATTCTCTGTCATTTGGTCTTCTATATCACTAATTCTGTCTTCTGCCTCATTTATCCTAGCAGTAAGAGCCTCATTTTTGATTGCACCTCATTAATAGCTTTTTTTATTTCAACTTGATTAGACTTTATTTCTTTTATTTCTCCAGAAAGGGCTTTTATTTCTCCTGACAGGCTTTCTCTAATATCTTCCATGCCTTTTTTGAACCCGGCTAGAACCTTGGAATCGTCATCCTGAATTCCAGATCTGACATATTACCAGTGTCTGTATTGATTAGGTCCCTAGCCTTCAGTCCTCTCTCCTGCTCTTTTTTTGTGTTGAGTTTTTCCGTCTTGTCATTTTGTCCAGATAAAAACCCGCTGTTCTCCTTGTTAAGTGAACTTGGTCTTGGCTGGATTTCTTTGATATTCTGGGGGACGGGCCTGTTGTAGTGATTCTCAAGTGTCTTTGCCCCAGGCGGAATTGCACTGCCCTTAACAGGGGCCGGGCTACGTAATCTTCTCAGGTTTGCTTTCTGGAGCTTTTGTTCCCTGAACGCTTTCTGTAGAGTTCCGGAGGATGGGAATGACAATGGTGGCCTCCCAATCTCCGATTCAGAGGAGCCGAGAGCTAGGGGCCCCAGTCTTCAGTGCGCCTTCATAGAAAAGCGTTTAATCACTCCTGTCTCCCCAGCCTCCGTTTGCACTCGGAGACCGTGCTTGGAGACCGCCCTCGGAGACCGCCCTCGGAGACCGTGCTTGGAGAAAATCGTGCGTAATCAGTCCCGTCTCACTGGCTTCTGGGAGTGCTCCAAGCTCACCCAGCCTGTGACCAAGCGTCTCTGTCTCTGGCAGAGTCCCACCTGGAGTCTCCGAACCCCTTAGATCCCTGAGCTCTCCCGGGTCGGAGTCTCCCCGGATCTTGTGGGGACCCCTCGCACAGAGCACCGGACCGTGCCACAGAGCACCGGCCCGTGTCACAGACCACTAGGAAACCTCGGCTCTGTCTCCGCAGCCGGCTTCCCCGCTCTAATACCTGTGAGCTCTGGGACACTCAGACACCCCCGATCCTTCTGTGACCCCACGGGTCCTGAGTCCACGTTGTCCCCGTGTCTTCACCCCACTTTAGCCTCTGGAGCGATGTCCCTCCGTGGTGCAGACTTTTAAAAGTCCTGATTTTGTGTTCCGCCACTTGCCGGGAGCCGGCCCCTCCCCTTGGGGTCTATCTTCCCGTCGCGTTGGATTCACTTCTCCCCTGGTCCTACCTTTTAGAAAGTGGTCGATTTTCTGTTTCTAGAATTGTTTTTCTTCTCTTCGATCTCCTATTGGATTCATAGGTGTTCGGAATGGTTTGATAGGCTATCTAGCTGATCTCCTGCTGTCTGATGTCGTCTCAGCCTGCTACTTCTCCGCCATCTTGACTCCTCCCTGTTGAGACTCTTTATGGACCTGCTTATGATTAATTCTGGTGAATGTATCATGTTTGTTTCAAAAGAATACACACACACACAAACACACACACATTCTATAAATATCAACTGTTTCATAATTAGAAGCAAGTAGCCTTTTAATCACATTTTCAATACTGTCAATTCTTTTTTACTGTTTTCTTAATTTTCTCAGTTGTGCTTTTGGTCTGTTGAAGTTTCTCAGTGTAATTCTGCATTTGTCCCTATCTTCTATTTTGTTATATTTTACATACATATGTTGGAGCTGTGTTAATAAATGCCCATAGCTCTAAGATTTTTTATATCTTTGTAATGCAGTTATCCTTTTTTTTCATCATGAAATACTCCCGTTCATTTCTAGTGATATTTCTTGATTTATAGCCTACCTTGTCTGATACAAATATATCTACGTTAACTTTTTTCAGAATGCCTTCCTGATTTAACTTTTTCATTTCTTTATTATTCAGTCTTTCCATTGTCTTAAATGTAATGTATTTAGAAAGAATATATAGTTATTTTTTAAATCCGGAATAAAAACTTTTTTCTGTGGATTTATTCAATTTGTATTTGGCTTACTTACAGGCATACTTTTGTTTAAAATCTATATTTTATTTTTTGTTTTGTATTTTTCCCCTATTTTGAATTTCTATTTGTTTTCTTTTCTTGCTTTTCATATGATTGGAAGGGAACCAAATTATATAGAGGTATTGTTAGTTTATTTACAAATTACAATTTTCAAAAGGCCAATAATTGTCACTTTGTTGAAATATTAGAGGGAGCATGAAGAAAGGATTGTTTATGTATACACACAGAGAAGATATTTCTCATAGTAATGGTGAAGGTGGTCAACAGGATAGTTATAGAAGATCAAGGTCCAGATACTTATTATTAATTAAGAGTATAAACTTAGTGAAAACAAAGGGTATATCTGATTTATTATCTATCTTATTTTACAACAAAGAACATGGTATTTTCTTGGAGGAATAACTGATTGAATAGATGGGTGAATGTATTGACTGTGGCTATGGTATATTCCAAAGACAGCACAATGGAATCAGAAATCTTTATTTCAAGGTTTTTCCTGGTGCTTTAAAGTAGAACTCAACAAAGCACTAAATATTTCTGAGTTTCACCTACTCATCCATGGGGTTATGGTGAGGCTTTAATAAAATAAAGCATTTCAGCTAACTATGACACTGTAAAGGTTTTTACGCAAATGGTGCCTTATTATTAGATAGCATCTATGGCAGCAATTTTAAGATATATCATTACTTACCAAAACCCATTTATAGTGTTCCAGAATTAAAAACAAAATAAAAATTTTTCTTTAAATGTTGAAATGTACATTAGTTTTTAATTGTTTAACCAGAAATATTTAGATGCCAAAAATAGTGTTTTTTTATCTCTTCTTTCTTTTATTTTTATTCTCTTTTATTTTTTAAAGATTTTATTTATTTATTTGACAGACAGAGATCACAAATAGGCCGAGAGGCAGGCAGAGAGAGAGGAGGAAGCAGGCTCTCCGTGGAGCAGAGAGCCCGATGGGGGGCTCAATTGAGGACCCTGAGATCATGACCCGAGCAGAAGGCAGAGACTTTAACCCACTGAACCATGCGGGCACCCCAAAGATTTTATTTATTTATTTGACAGACAGAGATCACAAGTAGGCAGAGAGGCAGAAGTAGGCTCCCTGCTGATCAGATAGCCTAATGCAGGGATTGATCCCTGAACCCTGGGATCATGACCTGAGCCAAAGCAGAGGCTTTAACCCACTGAGCCACCTAGGCACCTCTCTTTCTTGTTTCTTTTAAAGGTAGTAATTTTATTAAGTGTTATAACTGTTAGTATACTTTCAATTTATATTACCTCTGTATTTTTTCAAGCATCTATGTTATGTAGAAAAGCTGTTAGTCTAATGATTTAGAGTCATATTGCTGGAATTCAAATCCCAACTCTGACTCTTACTTGCTTACATGTTATATGACTCTAGATAAGTTATTTTATATCTTTGTCCTTTGATGTTCACATATGTAAAATGGGGATAGTAGTGTTTTCTACCTTACACCAATTGTTGTTAGAATTGAATAGGTTAGTACACCTATTATTTTGGACAGTATGTGGAGTGTAGAAGTGCTCAGAAAATGTTTTCAATTGAAAATTAATAATTCATAGTAGTTACCAAGAGATAAATATTCACATTTCGTTTTTTAATATTCATATTTCTGTTAATATAATCCTCACTTTGTAGTTGAAAAATCAGAGGCTGTATGAAGTTAACTGAATTTTCCAGTGATATTCAGTAAGTGGATAGAGGTAAAACTTGAGCCTAGATCTCTGATTGTAAGTTCAATGCCACTGTGCAATGAGTATTCTGCCCTATAGAACATAGGGCTTTTTAAGTATTTTTGCATGATAATTGAAAGAACCAAATTAATTGAGGATTCTTCTTGGGAATTCTGAAGACAATTGAAACTAGAAAAATTGAAATAAAAGTTTTTGGTTTTAATTAGTTCATGTTTGTACTTTCCTATCAATACTTTTTTTTTTTTCAATATGTATTCTTGATTGGAGGTAATTGATTATTTTGGCTCTGGAAGGAGGAATAAGTCTGGCTTCTCAGGCCACATTTTAATGGAAGCAGATTAAATTACCCTACGGTTAATTCATAAGGTTTTTGGGGGAAGATTGTCTTATTATCTTGGATTATTGCCTGATGAATCTTGGATTCAGGCAGTCAAAGAATGGTACAGCTGAAAGGAACTTTTAAGATTAGGTAATTAAATATTCTCATTTAATAGATGAAGCCCTTAGAGGGTAAGTAACTTACGTATCGTTGCACAGTGATTCAGTTGAGCTAGAATTTAGGTCTACTGATTTCCAGGCTCAGTATTCTATCTTTGACAACACAACAGGTGCTCAGTAAAATAAGTAACATGCCAGTAGAACCAGTAAAAGAATTAATTGAAAACTTTGTTATATTTAAGATTAAAGTTTAATTCTGAATATTCATTTGGGGAAAGACACAATAGGACTTATTTTAAAGCAGGATATTGCTGTGCTCTTCAGGTACAACAGAATAGTGATTTCTCAGTCAATTTCTGTGTTGCTGTCTATAGTCATCTTTACTCTTCTTCAGATGTTGATTATCTGGCTTAAGAATTCACCATACTCTTTGCTTCTATTTTTTATTCTACCGCATTGTGACAGTTATGTTAAAGCATAGCCCTATAACTGATTTCGCTGCTCATTAGAGTAGAAGTCAAAGAGAGGAGATACGAGGAATGGAAGTCACAGGTACCTAAGTTTATAAATATTTTTTTATTTTTTAGAATTAAAATGTAATTAACATATAGTGTTATTTTAGTTTCAGGTGTACAATGTAATGATTCAACAATTATGTACATTACTCAGTGCTCATCAAGATAAATGTGCTCTTGATCACCTTTACTTATTCACCCCACCCTCACCAACCTCCCTTCTGGCAATGTATTTTTTTGATATAAGTGATCTGTTGGTGGAGAAAATGGAAATTAACTTCATGGCTGTTAGTGAAGTTGTCATTATTCTTATGGAGCAACTAGTTCTAATTTTTGTTTAAAACCTGATTCTACATATCCTTTAACATGTTCTGATTGAAGTTTGGCAATTACCAAAAGTAATTTGTACTGTGCATAGTACAATGCAGAATATTGTTGTGAGGATTAAATTAGAGATAGAAGTAGTTTGTTTAGGGGCACCTGGGTGGCTCAGTTGGTTGGGCGACTGTCTTCGGCTCAGGTCGTGATCCTGGAGTCCCGGGATCAAGTCCGGCATCAGGCTCCCAGCTCCACGGGGAGTCTGCTTCTCCCTCTGACCTTCTCCTTGCTCATGCTCTCTCTCACTGCCTCTCTCTCAAATAAATGAATAAAATATTAAAAAAAAAAAGTAGTTTGTTTAAAGCTTAACACAAAATGCATGAAATATTGTCCTTTTCTCTAACTAGGAACTGAAGTTTGGTTGTGATAATTCCTTGGTTTATTGGGGCTTGCCACATGCTCTATGGACATCCCAGTGTAATAATTTGTCACTTGTAGCACAAATAGATCTGAGTAATGAGTACTCAAATTGCTGTTTGTACCAGAGTGTGGAGTAGCTGGAAGGCTCCTCTTATCCTGGGCTGTATTCAGAGTTGGCAGCCTTATAGATTGTGAATGCTGCACTTACATGTACTGAATAATGATAAATGTTGCTGTCAGAGCTCATATATAAATGTATGTGCCACTGAGCTGCCTGAATTTCTATTAAAGCACAGTTCTTTTAATTTTTATCACCAGGTAACCTCGGACGGGTGGACCAGGTCTCTGAATTTGAGTATGACTTATTCATTAGGCCGGATACCTGTAATCCACGCTTCCGAGTCTGGTTCAACTTTACTGTTGAAAATGTGAAAGAATCACAGGTGAGGGAAGTGTTGGATATCTTCAGTGTGGTTTTGGTAAGAGTATTATGCTTTTGTTTTACATTAAAAATCTCAATATAATGACTAGATTAGGAGTATATTTTTGTGTATCTCTAGCAATGATATAATTTTAAGAGATAAACAAATATGTATAATATGCTGTCTTTTGCTGTATGGTGGTTATTAAATAATACAAATAGATTATCTGAGAACAAAAAGTGTTCTTTACTGATTAAAGAATGAGTATAATTTGCTGGGGTTCTTTGAGGAACCCTTTGGAAGTGACTTGCTATTATGTTTATTACAGAGTGTGTTCTCTGTATTTTTTTTTTTTTTATAAAGATCTGTAAGGGACATTTCTCAAAGGCTTCAATTTCAGAAAAAGCTTTTCTTCTTTTGTAGGAGAAGGTGTTTATTTATATCTTAAAAATAATATGATTCTTGTAACTCGTCTTATTCCCCCCCCCCCCCCCCTTTTTAAAATCTGTTGGGAAACTCAGATCCAGTTTTATAGTACTTGCTAAGGATACTTGAAAACTTTTTGGTTTATATTTCTGTGTACTAATTTTTCTTTCATTCTGATCATATTAATCTATCTTTAACCACAATTTCTTCATCTATATTTTCGAACAGTGTTTGTTTTTTATGATCCTGTTCAAATATTTTGAGTGAGAGTATTGATGAAAATAGAAGTAAATGCGTATGCCTTAATAAACACTTAATCCTAAGAAATCATTTATCATTCTGTTATATTAAGACAGCTAGTCATGGAAGACTGCACAGACTTTACACATACAGTGATACGATGTTTTTAAGTTGATGAAAGCATAGTCCTATGACTGAACAGCTATCTGCCTTCTTCCTTCAGGGTCATCTTTCTATAGTATATTTGGGAGAAAGATCTCCCAAATATACTATAAAAATATACTATATATTTATATATAAATATATAGCATATTACACACATATATGTAGTATATATAAAAATATACTATAAAAGATTGGTTTAATTTTAAGTCAGCCCATTCTGTTTGCTCTTTCAGTTGGCTGCTTGCTTCTCTCCATTTTCCTCAGCTGCAGTTAGGTTCATGTGTCTGGCAATGGTTAGTGTCTGGAATTTAGGGACTGTTACATGCTGCCTTCAGCAGGAGAGGGGTGCAAGGAACAGTCACTCCAATTTGCTGTTGATTCTCTTAATTCTCTACAACACCACTGGCACATGATTCTTTGTAATGACACAGGTGTATGTAATGTTTAATGAAGTAAGGGTTAACTGGAAGGAATTAGATGGGAGAACTCTATATTGTTGGCTAAACATGATTTAGGATAAGTGGCAAAAATGTCAAATCCATCACAGAAAGCTGTTCAAGGACATACTTTAGTTCCTAGCTTTTCTTCTTAGTTTTAATTACTCTCCCATGAGAAAATTCTTTTTTCAACTTTTCATAGTAAGAATAACAATATTCTCCCCTTCACCCACCATAGGAAAACCTACACTTTACCTGACCAGAGGTTCACCCGACAGTAGGATTACCCTCTTGTTCCAACAAGACAATTAGTAATTATCAAAATGCATTTTCCAAGTCTATATTACTGAGTCTTAAGAATACAACTCAGGGCAGGAGAATTTAGGCACATCTACAAGACTCAGTCTTGGCTCTTCAACTTTGGGTCCCCTATCAAGTCTCTCTCTGCTTCCGTGAGAAAGACATATAACCTCTTGTTCTTCTATTGGTGTCTCACGTCAGTAACTTATGGTTGTAACGTACAGTACTGAAAAACAAACAACAATTCTGAAGCAATATAATCAATTCATATGAAGGAAGGGAAACATTTTCTTAAAAGCAGTATAATCTGCCAGAATTTCTAATTTCCCAAAGGGGTTTACTGATTTCCTCTTTATGCACAGAACACATGCACATCCTTCAGCTTGCATATTGTAACCAGGAATTGACTAAATCCTAAGAAATGAGACCTATTACTTTTCAAACAATAGAATCCTCTATCCTAATTATATCTTTGCCAAATAGAGACTTTTAGCTCTAAAATTATTATGGCTCTTTAACTTTGGGCCACATTAAATTCTTAGCTCAGTTTTTCCTTGCACTTTAATCTCTGTACAAATAATATTCTTACATAGCTACTCTGGTCAGGAGGAGGGGTGGGGAATGGTTTAACTAGACAGGGAAATGTGTTTCTTTATTTTCTCTTTTAGGGGAAAGGGCAGAGACAGGGAGAGAAGGAATCTTAAGCATGCTCCATGCCCAGCATGGAGCCCAACACAGGACTTGATCTCACAACCCCTAGATCATGACCAGAGCTGAAGTCAAGAGCCCATCACTTAACTGACTGAGCTACCCAGGTTCCTAGGAAAATGTATTTCTTGTTATACTATCTGAGATAGTTTTTTGGACAAGTTGCTCATAAATTTCAGTTTCTTGTTCTTTGCTCCTCTAGTTACTTACAGGTATGTTCTTTTTGTTGTTTAAAATGTCTCTTCCAGAGTGTTACAGTTTTTATACTATATGCTAAAGTCATGTAGTCTCTTGCTGTCTTGCCTATCAGTTAGGCAAGTAACATGAATGTGTTTCAAGGGATTATTATAATAAAAGAGTTGGTGTTGTTTTTATGAATGCTTATTTTTAAGAGGTAGAGGAACCAATATTTACTTGACTCTCTGGGTTTCTATCTTCATATCTAGTGCTATTCTACTCTTGTGTCAATTAGAAATCATAAACATGTTTATCTAGTTTCCTGGAGTGTGATGCTTTATCAACCTCTTTCTTTGGGCCATTGCTTACTATACTCACATAATTTAGTTATGGAAGTCTGTCTCAAGATGGCATAAATATGATCTGCTAGAAAGATACGATGTATATCTTTCACTCACAGGATATTTGTTTTCATGGTTGTCTACGCAAAAGAGAATGGTTTTATTATTAAGTTTGACTTGTGAGGTCTGTTTTTATAATGTCTCTTCCTATCATCTTTTCCATCTCTCTAATTTCCGTTAAAGTGAGACCTTCATGAATGTGATCTAGTCAGGAGACTTATTTAGGGCTTAGTACTAGCAAGCAAAAGAAATATTAGTCTGAGTTCATTAAATGAATGTTAAAAATTAGAGCATCAAATATACCATAGAAACAGGTCTACCTTTTTGGTTATTTCCCTTGACATTTTTAAGAAGTGATTAAACCTTGGAATATGTGGTTCTGTATCCTAGGACTGATGTATAAACCCCCAAAAGTGGTTGCTAAATAGTGTGTTTGCAAGAGTCTATGTAAACTAACATCAATATATTTTTATTAAAAAGTAATTTTCTCTTGGGACGCCTGGGTGGCTCAGTTGGTTAAGTGGCTGCCTTCGGCTCAGGTCATGATCCCAGCGTCCTGGGATCGAGTCCCACATCTGGCTCCTTGCTTGGCAGAGAGCCTGCTTCTCCCTCTGCCTCTGCCTGCCTCTCTGTCTGCCTGTGCTCACTCTCTCTCTCTCTCTAACTAATAAATAAATAAAATCTTAAAAAAAATTTAAAAAGTAATTTTCTCTCTGAAAAACTTGTATTAAATATTCTTATATGTAAATTTATTATTGATGCAACAAAATACTTATGTGATATGAAAACAAATCTATTTAAATACGACAAAATTTCAACCAATAAGAGTGGGAAAATGGTATGTCTTGACTTTTAAACTCTATTTTCTTTCCCTCATATGGTTTTTATCTCCTTGAATTAATTTTTGCTTTTTTTGATTCACTGATGCTCAATGTATTAAATTTGGAAAATATAGACAATTATTATAAGTAGAGAAAAAGCGCATGTACATAATCAAACTATCTAGAAACACATTAACTTTTTGGCATATTTACTTCTAGTCTTTTTATTTCCTACTTTATTTTTTGGAGCATAATTAAATTTTTAGCATATGCAAATTTTTATGTTTTGTTTTTAAATAAACTACGTAGTATCGCAAGCAATTTTCTATCACAAAAACTTCAAAAACATGATTGTACAATAGTTTTTTACTATTGGACCATTTCCTTACTCTTGGGCATAAAGATTATTTTCCATTATCTGTTGTTATAAATAACATTGTAGGGAATATCCTCATATATGAAATGTTACCCATATTTCATTTTGCTTACTTAGGATAAATTCCTAGGAGGGGAATTGCTAGACAAATGATGTGAATATTTTTGAATTCTTGATACATATATATTACTAGTACAAAATTTATACTATTTTACTGTCCTATCAGCAATGAGATGCTTTTCCTTGCATTTCTTGCTTTGGATTGTTTCTTGAGTTCAGTATTTCATATATTAAGAATAATTTTTTTCATCACTTACCTTGAACTTTTATACAAATAAATGTGATATAATGCAGTGTTTCAGGACTCTTGTCATAAAGGAATTAATTACATTCCAGCAACAACATGAGACAACAAAAAAGATCCATTTATTGTTTTGGCTCTTTTTCTCAATTCAGCAATCCTCTTTAGTTTGGGTGTGCCAACTGACTGTCCTCTGAGGTCTGTAATGGAAAATTTAAAAAAAGGAGTTTTTTGTTTTTTTTTTAACAGTGAAGTATTTCTTACATTACTATAAGCAGTAATGTGGCTTAAACACAAACACACTTTTCTATATGACATGTCTGATTTGGAGTTCAAAATTCCAACAGTTTGCTGCTTCTTTAGTCTCCATCCTGGAGATTTTAGGTTCAGTGAGTTGACTTATTTCACTTACCATTATACCATCTGGATCCATCCATGTTGTTGACAATAAGATTTTGTTATTTTTTATGGCTGAGTAATATTCCTGTGTGTGTGTTTGTGTGTCACATCTTTATCCATTCATCTCTCGACAGACACTTGGGTTGCTTCTGTATCTCCACTATTGTAAATAATGCTGCAATATGTTTAGGGGTGCAAATATATATTCAAATTGGTCAGTGAAAGAAAAATACCATATGATCTCACCCATATGTGAAATTTAAGAAGAAAAAACAAATGAACAAAGAAAAAAAAATAAAAATTTTCATGTATCACAAAAACATCATCAACAAAGAAACTAAGATACCTAAGACATCAAAGAAGAACCCAAACAATTAATGAGGATATCCTTTTTTGTTGTATTTTTAATAGAAAGGGAGGGGGACAGGCAGAAGGAGAGGGTGAGAGAGTGTCTTAAATAGGCACCATGCCCAACACAGAGCTTGATGCAGGGCTTGATCTCACAACCCTGAGATCATGGTGTGAGCCAAAATCAAGAGTCAGATGCTTGACTGAGCCACCCAGGCACCCCATGGAGGATATACTTTTATTCACCAAATATTTATTGACTACCTCTTTGTTCTAAACATAGTTGTAACACTTGGAATATAGTAATCAAGTGAGAAAAAATATAGGAGCACTTATGGACTTTCCATTCTAGGTGTATCACTGGGTCAAAGACAAGGGCAAAAAATAGACATAACAAGTGAGATATATAGAGGAGACCAAAATGAATAGTCATTAAAGTAGGCCTCCTTGAGAAGGTAACATTTGAGCACAGGCAAAGAACGTAAGGAAATATGCTTTACAAATATCTGGTAGAAGGGCATCCTTACAAGTTGGAATAGCTATTGCTCTAAGCCAATGTCCTGTTGGAATCATATCTGGTTCATTTGAGGTACAGAAAAGAAACCAGTGTGATTAGAGCTGTGTGAGCAAGGCAGAAATTAGTAGAAAATGTGGTCAAAGGAGTATGTATGTGATAGGGTAGCAGTGGGTTGGTTGAAGTAATGATTTTGTGGGATCTGGTGGATCATGGTACAGACATTATCTTTTACTCTGAAATACAAAATATATTAGAGGAGTTTAACAGTAGTTACATGATATGACTCATATCATAAATTTATTGACGTTTCCTTGTTAAAAGTAGACATTAAAGACAGTATGACTGAAGGATAGAAACAGGGATCCAGTTTGGAGACTTTTGCTCTAATTTTAGTGGGAGAGATAGTGGTTTGGATTATTATGGTCACAGTTTAAATGGTGAAAGATATTTGAAGATACAGCCAGAGGATTTCCTTCTGGATTTGATATGGATATGTATTAAAGAGAGGAATCAGGGATGACTTTAGGGCTTTGGCATGAGTATCTGATCTACAGAGATACAGAAGGCAGCCAGAGGAGCAGGTTTTGAGAAAGATGAGGAGTTCAGTTTTAGGCAGGTTAAAAATGAGATACCTATTGTATATTCAAATACACTAATAAGTAGGCAGTTGGGATACATGAGTCTGAAAAAGAAGTCAGGATTGAAGCTATATATTTGGGAATTGTTGGCATATAGAGAGTATTTAGTCATAAAACAGGGATGATACTACTATAAGAGTAAGCATAAACAGAGAAGAGGAGAGGAAAAAGTAGTGAGTTTAGGGACCTCTGACTGAGAAGCTAGTAAAGGAAACTGAAAAAGAGCAGGTTGTTAGTAGGAGGAAATCCAAGTGTGTATTATCTTGGAATATAACCGAAGAACAATCATGAAGGAGTAGTGAGTAATGCACTGTGAAATATGCTGCTGAAGTTTAAATAAGATGGGGACACAGGATTGACTGTTGGGTTTGGAATTATGGAACTTACTGATGACCTTGACAAATAACAGTTTTAACTGAGTGCTAGAGTAGGCTTTAGAGAATGAGAGAATAATATCCTCAGTGTTCATCAGTGTTGTTGCATATTGCAAAATTTCCTTCTCTTCAAAGGCTGTGTAGTATTCCATTGTATGTATATACCACATTTTCTTTATCCATTCATCCATTGATGGACATTTAGGTTGCTAAATGCATGATGCAACTTACATGAGGTATTGAAAATAGTCTAATTCATAGAGCCAAAGAGTGGAATGGTGTTTGCCAGGGGCTGTTGGGAGGGGAAAAGGGACTTACTAATTGATAGGCTTTAAGTTTCAGATTAGCAAGATGAATAAGTTGTATTTATCTGCTGCACAATACGTAGTCATTGGTAATGTATCTTGCTCCTAATATTTTGTTAAGGGTAGACCTCATATTAAATATTCTTGCAAAAAAAATATTCTTGCCACAATAATAAAAAGAGGGAGTGGGAGTAGAGACACTGGAGACATCTAATGCAGGTAACTTTTTTTTGAAGAAGTTCCTTGCAAATGGGAGAAATGAAATGGAATGGTAGCAAACAGAGGTATTAGGTCTGAGAAAAAAATTTTTCTGCTTAGGTGGAAGAAATAGCTTGTTCAAATCCTGATTAATATGATCTAATATAGAGCAAACAACTGACGATGCAGAGGAGAAGGGATAGTTTCTGGAGTGATATTCCTGCATATTGAGAAGGGACAGTTCTTAAATTGAAGGATTGCCTTTAGGTAGGAACACAGATGTTTTTAACATAGTAAGTAACATGTTGAAGGGAAGAATGAGTCAGAGCTGGTACTCGTAAGCAGATAAAGGTAGTAGAAGTAATCTTTGGAGTTTTTCTTCTGTCCTTCAATCCTTTCAGTGAAATAGGAAGCAAGATCATCAGCAAAGATTGAGGATGGGGGAAGGATTTTTGGGAACTTGAAGTGATACAAGGTATAACGTACTCATTAAAGAGAGTGGAAGAGCAAATGACCTAGAGTAGAATAATATCATTTGTTGACAATAGTAAAGGTAACACTGAGATATACAGACATGAATTTAAAGGCATAAAATTCAATGTGTTTTTCACCTATTCCTTTTAGCTGTCAGCCTGCACGTGCAGAATAGGGAGATCATTTGATTTAACCATAGTTGTGTTTTTACTTTTCCTGAGGAAACAGTATTTATTTTATTATTATATTTTTACTTTTAAATCAACTTGCTGAGATATGATTTTTCATACAGTCAAATTAAAATATATCACAATCAAAATATAAAACATTTCCATTACTACAAAGAATACCCTCATACTACCTCAGAGTTAATCCTTTCCCCATATTGTTGTATCCTTTTACATTATCACTAGTAATAAATGAGAATTTTCACTTTTTTTTGGTATCTGATGTTTCTCTCATCATGTTTATGTTATATATTAAATCTTTGAATATGTTTATAATATACTTGAATATATTTATAACTGTATAAAGACTGAGAATTCTATTATCTTTGTCGTTTCTGGGTGGATTTGTATCAATTAATTTTTCTCCTGATTATAGGTCACACTTCTACTTTTTTGCATATCTAGACATTTTTTATTAAATTTGACATTGTTATTACTACATTGTTGATTGTTTAGATTTTTTTTCTTTTTTTAAAGAAAAATTATTCAGAGGTTTTTTTTGTTTTGTTTTGTTTTTTTGGCAGACAGTTATTTGTGGAGCAGCTTGACTTTTTTGAGGCTTCTTTTAAAACTTTGTTAGTACAGGCCTACGTCAGTGATGGTACTTCAGGTCTAGTACAGTGAGACACAGCCCTTCAACAGTGTCTACTGAATGCTGCAGATATCCAGTGGGGTCTCTTTATTCTGGTGACAACTGGAATGTTTCCAATCACTGTGTCTTGAAAGCCAGAGTGATAACAGGAGTTATATCATTTGTTTCTTTTCTCTTAGGGATCCTAGCTTTATGATACCTGGTGTCCAATGTGTGAAAACATCTGTATATATATCTTATGCAGTTTTTTAGTTGTTCATGATAAGAGGGCAGATAAGGTGCAGTTACTTCCATTGTGATTATGAAGACTTGCTTCTAAGTGTTGCTAAGGCAGGTCTAGATTAGCTTCTAGTTTAGGGCTGGTTTATCCTGCCACTAAGATGTGATCTTTCTGGAGCCTTTGCTGACATATTCATTGAGGCCTCCACTCTGATTTGTTTGGATTTGAATGTCTCCCGGCTCTGTGTGAGTTTTTGGATTTCTTCCACCAATTTCTTGTAGTTGTTCTTTGCTTATTTTCCTGGAGTCTTATCTTATGCATATACAGCTTTGCATTCAGCCAGAGAATCAAGCTGGACCCAGTACAAATTTCTGGAGTTTTTTCTGTGCATAGTCTTCTCCAATGCTCTGTTCTATAATTCTAGCCACATTATCTCCAAACCCACTTCTGGAACTCCAGCTTCTGTTTCTTCAGCTCAGTGAATTGTCATTCATTTTACATGAGTTCCTTTGCCTTGCATCATAGTTCTGAAGGTGCCTCCAGACAGAAAACTTTAGTGATCCCAGGGCTTACTTGATTTGTTTCCCTGTCTCAGAGATCAGTCATGAGTTGCCAGCTCTCTAATGCTGAAGAAAAGCTGTTTTATGTATTTTGTCCAGTGTTCTGTTTGTTTGTACTGGGCGGATAAATTCAGTAGCAGATAGTCTGTTATGGTTGTAAACAGAATGTGCTCGTGTTTTCACCAGTAGAGACCACAAACTATGAGAAGAATGAGAGCCCAGGGTGCATTCAAGAAAGCCCGGAGAAGGAAGATACATTAAGGGGATAAGGAGTAATAGTAAGGTGAAAGGTGGTGAAAACATGATAGATCAGTACATTGAAGGTAGGATAACCATATTATCCAAATCCAGTCAATTTTGAGAGTAAAAGATGATCTAATAATTACAATTAGACAGCAGTCATAAACCAGAACTTTTGTAAGCAAACAGACTTTACTCATCTTTGTGGACATTCTAATGAAGTGAAAGTAGTTTGATAAGTAGTGTACTATAGTAAGCTTCAAAAGAGAATTGGTGGTCATTATAGAGTAAAATGAATGAATGAAATTGAAGGGAATGCACTTATTGCAATTATTGGTAATATCAAAGTATAAAGTAAGTCTGTATGTGTAGCTATATACAATATAATGGAAGGTAAGATATAGGAGAGATATAGGGAAGATATAGTAGCCAGAATGTTGGGAAAGATTACCTCTGTGTATACTGGAGAAATGACAGTGAGGCCTGAACAGCAGTCATTAAGAAATGAGGAGGAATGACAGAGAAGTAGGGAGATGCTAGCAATAATGAGATGGAGTAGAAAAATAATCAGATGAATTGAAATTCAATGATGTGTTTGTGGACATGAAAGCTCAATATTATAAGATGTCATTTCTCCCTAAATCAACCTATTATTTTAATGCAGTTCCAATTAGAATCCCCCCAGTTTTTTTTCATAGATTTTGACAGGCTAGTTAAAAATCCATGTGGAGCGGGACGCCTGGGTGGCTCAGTTGGTTAAGCGGCTGCCTTCGGCTCAGGTCATGATCCCAGCGTCCTGGGATCGAGTCCCACATCGGGCTCCTTGCTCAGCAGGGAGTCTGCTCCTCCCTCTGCCTCTGCCTGCCTCTCTGTCTGCCTGTGCTCGCTCGCTCTCTCTCTCTCTCTAATAAATAAATAAAAAATCTTAAAAAAAAAAAAATTCATGTGGAGGGACGCCTGGGTGGCTCAGTTGGTTAAGCGGCTGCCTTCGGCTCAGGTCATGATCCCAGCGTCCTGGGATCGAGTCCCACATCGGGCTCCTTGCTCGGCAGGGAGCCTGCTTCTCCCTCTGCCTCTGCCTGTGCTCTCTCTCTCTCTCTAACAAATAAAAAAAAAAAAATTCATGTGGAAAACCAAAGGGCAAAATTAGTCAAGCCAGTTTTGAAGAATAACTAATGGGTATATGTTTATTTTATAGAAATTCATATTTCAGCAAACAATTTTTATTTAGCAACAGTGGTTAAAATAGTATGGCATTGCTATAAAAATAGACAAATAGTCCAAATGGGCACTCTGGAAATCAGAAACAAGGTTATTTATATAACAGAGGCTTTATTAGAAAATGAGAATAGTAGGGTCTATTCAATCAATGCCACACATTATCTCCATGTTATAGATGGATTAAATACTTAAATATGGAAAGAAATAAAAAATTGAGGTTGTGAAAAATAAACATAAGTATTTTATTGGTTTTGGGAGTAGGATTAAAACTCATAGGGGGCATCTGGATGGCTCACTTGGTTGAGCATCATTTCAGCCCAGGTCAATATCTCAGGGTGGTGGGATAGAGCCCTGCCTCTGGCTCCATATTGAACGGGGAGTCTGCTTGAGACTCCTTCTCCCTTCACCCTTCCCTCCCCCTCATTCACGTGTTCTCTCTCTGTCTTAAATAAATAAATAAATAAATAAATAAATAAATCTTTTAAAAATTCTTATGTGAGTAACAGAAAACCAAAATCATAAAGAGATAAACTTTTGAGTTTGTAAAAATAAGCTCTAGGTGTCAAAAGAACTGGAGTTGAAACTTATGCATTATTCTAGGAAATAAAATTTATGCACTATATTACATATAGGATTAGTATCCAAAATATATAAAGAACTCCTACAAGCAAAAAGAAAAGAAAAAGAAAAACACCCAAGTATACCTAGGATATAAATAGACAACTCACTTAAGAGTAACTGTTAAAGTTTTTCTCAAAAGAGTTGGTTTGGGAAGAGAAATTTTCTTAGAAATGAGAAAAAGAAGAAGAGAAATCTCTCTCAGGTATACTGGCATGAAAAAGACATCTTTTGCTTCTGATTGTTCAGGTGTGATATTCATAATAGAGTGGAGGGAGAAAAAGCATGAGTTCTGGCATCAAGATCTTTGTTTTGTTACCTGCTGGCTTTGTGTCCTTGGGCAAGTTACTTAGCAGTGCTGTGTAAACATCAGTTATTCATCTTTAAATTTGGGTCAGTTTTACTTGGTTTGAGGTATTGTTTTGGAGATTAGTAATAGATGTTTCTAACACACCTAAAGAGTGTCTGAAACATAGACATGTATTTGTATTTTTAGCTTAAGTAACCTTATTTGTCGAAGGGGTTGGTGGCACATTTATTTTAGTATGGTCTTTGTAAGATGCAACATAAGTTAGCCATATTTCTGATTCATGGGGCAAGGAATTCTTTGGTCATGGAAACATTCAGAAGGTAGGGTATCTAAGTGTTGATTTCACTAAATTCTACACCTGAAACTAATTTTTACACTGTATGTTAACTAACTGGAGTTTTTAAAAAAATGTGGAAAGGAAAAAAAGCAAAAAAGATGATAGGATAGCTTTCAATATGCAGTAGATATGCAAAGCTTAAGGAATTTGTGTATCAACTAAATTAATTTTTGTTGAAGTATTGCCAGCGTGAACACATTTTCATTTTTTCAAGTTGGCTTCTATTGTTTTTCCTTGTAATCTTCACACAGATAAATTTGAGTTTCTAGGAAGTGCTAGTAAGTCTAAGAACTATACCTGGAATTACTTGCTTGTATATTTAATAATAATGATATACATAAATATCAATGCCTTCGTATATGTAGTTTATATATTTGTCCATTATATCACTTACACCAGATACTATTAGTATAATTTAAAGTTATAGCATTCAAACATAAACTTCGTTGGCATTATGCTTTGTATTTTTTTAAACAGGCATTTTGCTATTACAGTAGTTATGAATGATTTTCATGTTGCTAAATCCAGTAGGCATATTATACCCCTTATTTTAATTTTTCTTGCATTTGATACTGTTGATAGTTCACTGTTGGGAATTCTGTTACCTTGGCTTTCCTGATATTCCTCTCTTGATTCTCCTTGTATCTCCTGTTTTGTTTCTTCTGATTCTTCAGAAGTCCTTCATGGGCTTCTCCTATCTTACCAACTCCTTAAACATTGATACTCGCCATGATTCTATCTCACATCATTATGTCTTATATTTATATCTCTTTTCCATAGTCCCATTTGTGTCTTTAACTGAAAATCTCTTCTGAGATTAAAACACCTGATTTAACTGCTTTTTGGACATCACCATTGAATGTCCCATGGTGTCTCAAATTCATCATTTACAAAAGTGAGCTCTTTATCTTATTTAAATCTGCTTCTTCTATCTACTGTATATTCTAGTGAATGTTACTATTCTCCATGCAGTAATTCAAACTGGAAACGTGGGAGTTATCTTTGACCTCTTCCTTGTGGATCCATTTCTAAAAATAGTAATAATGATAATTATCATGATTTTAATGTAACTGCAATTTAGTGATCACTTATGCTGTGCCAGTACTATGCTTAATGCATTATTTTCAGTCTTCACACTAACTTTGGGAGGTTGGTACTATTATCATCTTCATTTTATAAATGAGAAAATCAAATTTGCTTCTTGTTTTACCACTTCCAAAACCACTTCCTGAATTTCTATGTGTCTTTCTATCTCTGCTACTGTCATTGAAGTTCAGTCTATTATGTTAAGTTGCCTGACAATGGTGGTCATCTTTCAGCATGTAGCTTTGTCCAGAGTCCTGCACTAGTTAAGTCTGTCTTTCACACTGACCTGTTTTTTTTTTTTAATTTATCTTCTATAAATTGCAAATCTGACTTTGATACTTCATTGCTAAAGCCCTTAAGTGTTCCTATTCCTTTAAAGTCCAGATTTCTTAGCCTGGCATATGGTGCTCTTCATGATCTGGCTTCTATCTAGTTTTCTTTGCCATAAATACTTATTGGCCTTCTTGTAGTTCCTGCAGAGACCATGTTTCTCACCTTCCTGCATTTTGTTCTTTTCTGCAATGCCCTTCCAATACTTCTTGATTTGGATTAAGTTCATGCTTTGGAGTCATGCTGCCAGGGTTCATATTCTACTCAACTATTTATTGTGTGACCTTGGGCAAGAAATTTTATGCTCACTATGTCTTAGTTGCCTACCTACATGATACAGTATAACCAAGTTTTTGAAGTTTTGCCTGACACTTAGAAAGTCCTCCATAAATGTTATTTTTCTTGCATTAATATTCAACAAATATTTATTGTGTACCTATGATATGCTAGACTCTGTTGGGGTGGTCAGGAATCAGCATTGAATAAAAGTCAGGGCTCTTCTGTTCTGGGAAGCTTATGTTTTATTATGAGAAGAAAGTCAGTAAATAGGAGAAAGTAAACAAATAAGGTATTTATAGAAAGTGGCACATGTTACGACAGTTTGTTTATCCAGTTAAGGGATTTTGCAGATGTTTCCAGTTTTTGGAAATTACAAGTTAAACTGCTGTAAAAATTCTTGTACTTTTTTGTGTTTGTGAATATAAGTTTTCATTTCACTTGGGTAAATACTTGGGAGCAGGATTGCTTGGTCATATGGTAAGTAAGTATATGTTTAACTTTGTAAGTAACAGCCAAACTGTTTCTCAAAGTGGCTATATCAGTTTCCATTTCCATCAGCAACGTATGAGAGTTCTAGTTACTGCATATCCTTGCCAGTACCTGGTATCATCAGTTTTTAACCATTTTTTTAATCTTATTGATTCTAATAGATGTGCATTTATATCTTCTGATTTTATTTTATTTTTTAAAAATATTTTATTTATATGCCAGAGAGAGAGAGAGTACACACAAACACGCAGAGGCAGGCAGAGGCAGTGAGAGAAGCAGGCTTCCTGCCGAGCAAGGAGCCCGATGTGGGACTTGATCCCAGGACCCCAGGATCATGACCTGAGTCGAAGGCAGTAGCTTAACCAACTGAGCCACCCAGGCGTCCCTGTATCTTTTGATTTTAATTTTAATTTCCCTAATGATTAAAAACTTTGGACATCTTCATGTACTTATTTGCTATCTCTGTTTATTCTTTGATGAAGTACCTATCGAAAATTTGCTAGTGTTTTAAATTGGGTTGTTTATTTTATTATTAAGATTTGAGAGTTTCTTATACATTCTAATTATAAATCATTATCACCTGTTTTATAAATATTTCCTCCCTGACTGGAATTGATCTTTTTATTCTTTTAAAAGTATCTTTCACAGAACAAATTTGTAGTTTTTATAAAATCTAATTATTTTTCTGTTACGGATCATGCTTTTGATGTAAATTCTAAGAAATCTTTGTCTAACTGAAAACTACAAAATTTTCTCCTATGTTTTCTTCTGAAACTTTTGTGGTCTTAGGTTTGAAATTTAGGTCTATGATCGATTTTAAATTAATATTTACATATGGTGTGAACTATGGATTGAGTTTTTCTTAGAAAGTTTTTTTTTATGTATCTTTTGCGTATGGTTATCTATTTCAGTACCATCTTTAAAAAAAAAGAAACCCCTGTTTCTGTATAAAATTATTTGCATCTTTGTTTTAAATCAGTTGACCTTATATGCGTGGGTCTATTTCTAGATTCTATTTTGTTCCATTGAATTATATTATCATCCGTTCTCCAGTTCCACACTATCTTGATTTCTGTAGCTTAATATCAAGTCTTGAAATCAGGTGGTGTAGGACTTTCAATTTATTATCTTTTTCCAAATTCTTTTGGTTATTCTAGCACTTTTGCCTTCTCACATAAATTTTAGAATAAGTTTTTTGATTTCTACAAAACAAAGTCCTGCTTTCCTGCTGGGATTGTGATTGGAATTGTATCGAATCTTTAGACATGTAGGAGAAACTGGCATATTGACATCTTAACAATATTGTTTCTTCCAATCCATGAGATATAAAAATATATATCTTTCCATTTATTTTATGTCTTATTTGATTTCTTTCATCAATTTTTTTAAAGTTTTTTTTCAACATAGATATGTCACTTATGTTTTGTTAGATTCATGCCTAAACATTTCTTTTCTTTTTGCTACTATTGTAAGTAAAATTATTTAAAAGTTTTTAATCGCTAATTGCTCTTTGTTAGTGTATAGTAATATGACAGTGACCTTATAATCTGGATCCTTGCTATCCAGATCCTTGCTATATCCTTGCTATAGCAATATGACAGTGACCTTATAATCTGGATCCTTGCTAAACTAATTACTTCTAGAAGCTTATTTGTTGAGATAATCTGCATAGGTAAGTAACTACATCATCTAGGAGTAGGGAATGTTTATATCTGCATGATTTTTTTTTTTTTTTAAATTCAGAAACTTTTTCTTGTTGTTTCCACAAGCTATGGCCACTATTATAGTGATGAATAGGAGTAGTGAGAGTGGACGTGATAGTCTTATTCCACATTTTAGGGGAATGCTTCCAGCCTTTCATCACTAAGTATGAACTTACTTAAGATGTTATGTAGTTTACTATTTTTTTTGTAGATGTCCTGTATTAAATTGAAGGCGTTCCTCTCACTCTGAATTTGCTGATAGGTTTTAGCATGAAAGGAGGTTGAATTTTGTCAAACACACTTACAGCTTTTAAAGCAAAGCATAGTCACAAAATTTCACAGTTGAAAGTAATATTACCTTAATGACCACTTTCCTCATATCTGAAGCCTGCATATTTGCTGTCACCTGAAAATTATATCCTTAGAGTAATGTGATGATTCTCTATAAAATATATATAGCTGCAGAAGAGACTTTACTAGATTTTCATTTATTTATTTAATAATGTATACAGTAAACCTGTGAAGTAAGTATCATTAAATTAGGCAGCAAAACTGAGACAAATAGAAGGTTAGTAACTAGCTAAAAGTCAGTAGTCCAGCTACCTATGACAACTTTAATTCTCCTAATATATTGTGTTCTTTTTGTCTTTTATCCTTTGTATCCATGTTTCTAGAATACCTTTACATTCTTCATCTTTCAGACTTTATATTTTTTCTTATATATAAAAACCCTGAGGTTTAGAATGATGAAATGAGTCACTCAGCGTTTTATATTTAGTTATATGGCAGAGCTAAGCTTACAGCTCAGGTATCTTGACTTCCATATTAGTTCTTTTGCCCTTTTACTAAGGTCTGCTCTGGTGTCCATTTTAAATATACTTTCATTTTCTTTTCTTATTTTTGTCTCCCATAATGCAAATGTCTTGGGGACTTTGCCAATGCTTCTCTGGTAATGCTATACATATAGATTTGTGGCAAACAACTTTCACTTTCAATAATTAGTATATCAAATCTAATTTTATACCAAGATTACTCTTGTCTCATTGATTCTATTGCTCTAATGAATTTTAAGTAGAGGATAGAATAATTGCTCTTGGATTGATTATAATAAATTTTTCTAAATTGTTTTAAATTTGTAGTATCTAAAGTGATGTTGATATAGTCCAGGAATTTTCTCTTAAACATTTGGAAATAATATATTGTTCATGTGTGTCATTAAGTTAAAACACTAGTGTATAAATGGACTGGATAAATGGCAACCAAATATGGAAGGATTTTCTTTTCCTTTTTGTTCTCTTTTCATTTTCTGCAAATATAAAAAGTTAATCTGTAAAATATAGTATTTGATGATCCAACAATACTTACTGTGTCATATTTAAAAAACATGTCTGAAAAATAACTTTGGTTCAGGGTATTTCACTTCTGTATGTAATTGATATTCACTGATTTCTCTTTTTAAAATTCCTTTAGTCAGTTGATTGAATATACTCTATTACCCAATTCCACTTCAAAAGAATGGACGAAGGTTGGGAGCAAAGAAGCTGAGCTACTTTCTTTTACTGAATTCATCTGAGTATGTAATGAATGCTTAGATTGGGAGTATAAAACTAGTAAGGGAGAGTGGAATTAAACATGCCTGAATTTAAATTCAAGCTTAATAACTACTCAGTAGTATTGGCTCTTAGCTAGTTACTTAACCTCTGAGTCTCATTTTGCATACCCAATAATATTATTTCAAGGCATTGTTGTTTATATTAAATGAAATAAGTACAATTGTTAATTTTGTTTAAAATTAAGTGATGAGCATGTGGTAAAGTCCCTGACACATGGTTTACGTCAGAAAACATTTGTTAAACTTTTTCAAGAAGTATTAAGAACCTGTTGTTATATGCTAGGCACTATGCTAGGCACTGAAGATATAATGGCAAAAAAATGTCCTATGAGTCATTGAGTTTATATTTTAGTGAGAGAAGCATAAACGGATAAGTAAATGAACCTACAAAATATTATGTTAGTTTAGTGATATGTTTTATGAGAATAGTGAGCCTTATCACTCATCTAAATTATTATTTTAGATTCTAAGGTAGTAACACTCACTGTCTAAATCTTGCATGTACAGTAGATGATTCTCTAAGCATCATAGAACACTGTTGCAGTGTTGTTAACTAATAAATAACTGAGTCATTGATGAAAAATGGGAGTATGACTAGGGAGAGTAATTATTTATTCAACAAACATGTTCATGACCCACTGTGAATCAAGGCATTTGCATAAAGAAGTCCCTTTTTGCACTAACGGGACATGTGCTCTAGTAATGAGGATGAATCAAGTATACGAAAAATGTAAATCAATGAATAAAATAATGTTTAATACTAAAAATGGAGGTAAAATATTATGATACATTTTTAGTTATAAATACATTTTTAGTTGCACCAGGGCTCAGGGAATGTTTAAATGAGGGTTATAGAGAGAAGATGTTACTAGATCTGGCCCTCAGAGCTGGTCTTGAGTAGGTAAACTCATCTTAGTTGAATAAATATCATAAACCTGATATGATAGCCCGAAGCTTCAATTTAATAGGAAATAAGTGGTAAAACAATCAAATTGTATCATGGTATCAATTTATATAAAGCAAAACATATCTTTCCATTTTCATTAAGATTGTAAAGTTGGCCATAGAGTAGGGAAGTCATATTTTACCATTTATTTTACTTTAACATCAACATTCTATGACGTGATATGAAATGGTTACTTGTTTATAAGGAAAACTCTCATATGAGTTTCACTATGAGAAATTTTGTGTTGGATTTTTTTTTCTTTTAGTGTTTTTGTGTGCTTTTTAACTGCTAAACAATTAAAGAAGATCCAAATTTAGACTGGAAACTTATTGTGACATAAACTTATAAATATTGCTGGTGCAATATAAATAAAACACAGATGTAGACAGTGAAAAAGATCTTTATGCAAATGAAACACTGGGTACTAGAAACAGAGGATCTTAGGCTAGATGAGTCTTAAAACTATGGGTTGTTTGGCTGATATACTGCCAAAGGAATGAGAGATTGATATTTAAATTTTATGCAAAGTTTCATGGGTAGTCTAAGCCTTGTTTTGGCAGAACAAAAGCAGTAAAATAACAAGGAAAAGGCACTGAAACTTGTAGGCTTTGATTTGCTAAATGTATGGAGAAAGCTTTGAAGTCTAACCAGATGAACTGTGAGAAACTCTCATAATGCTCCCATATGAATCTGGAAGGGTCGAAACTGCTTGGAACCTGCCTATGTTTGTGTTCACCTTTTTTTTTTTTTAATTTTTAAATTTTAAATTTTAAATTTTTTTATTATTTCAGTGTTCCAGGATTCATTGTTTATGTAACACACCCAGTGCTCCATGCAATACATGCCCTCCTTACACCTTTGGATTTCAACTAGCTTATTCCAGCATGCTGTAGAGTGACAAACTAAATACGGATGACTTTTTGATCTTGAAATCCAGTTTCACCTGATCAATCTTTCCAGCTGTCTGCTAGATGCCTCCATGTCAATACTGAGCAACAACTTGCCTCAGAGTCTGTATCTTCCTTTTAGTCTTTTGGTTTATTGCATCACTGTTTATTTGATTATACAAACTAGAAGTTTGGGGCTTTGTCCTTGGTGATCATTTATTATTCATGCTATTCCCTCAATTTGGAAAGCTTTTCTCTAATTCTCAATTTGCCTGGCTAAACAATCCTTTAAGATACAGGTAAAAAGTTTCTTCTCTGAGTAGCTTCTCCTTACTTCTATATTGTGCTCCTATAGCTTTTGTGCTTTTGCTAACACAACATTGTTATCACAAGCTGTACCTGATAGTTTGTATGCCTCTTATCCCACTCCCCCAGGATTTTTAGCTAATTTATATTAGGAACAGAGACATGATGATTTCTTATTTATATTTCTGTAAAATGGAGCTTGTTGTGAGGAATTAATGAGCTTATACTGGGATAAAAAGTATCAATAATACTTAGCTATTATTATTATTACCATTATTAATATAAAAATACTATTATCTTGATTTTCCCAATATTTGGTAAGATACCTGCCTTTAAAAAATATGTTAATAAAATGAATTTATTTTGCAACTATCTTTGCATTGACACCATGGTACTATGCCATTTTTACCATCAAGACTCCACACTTTTTGGGGTATCCACACTTTCCTTTTAGGTTGATCTGCTTCTCATGTCTATGCTTTATTTGCCAGAATCTATACTTGAACTCAGAGGCTTGGTGCATGTTTTTTTTCTTTTCAACTTAAAATATATGTAGGGACCTTGGACCCAGTGAACAATGATTGCATACAGATAAGATGAAGAAATTCAACACTGAGATAGCACAGCTGTTACAATTATCTGACAAGGATTTTAAAACAGCCATTATAAAAAAATACTTTAACAACCTTTTACAGCATACCTAAATGGGAAGATGGTAAGTTTCAGTAAAGTTCGGGAAAGAGGAACTAATGAGAATTTTAGAACTGGAAAGTATAGTAAACTAAATTAAAAAAACTCCAAGGACTCAACAGAATAGAGAGAACAGAAGAACAAACAGTGAAGTTGAATATAGAACATACCCATTCTGAACAAAGTAGGAAAAGTCAAAATTGAACGGAGCATAAAGAACATGTGGGAATATAACAGAAGATCTAATATTTGTGTCATTGGAATGCCAGAAGAAAAGATGAAAAAGGTTGGGGCTAAAAAGTATTCAGACATATAATAGGTGAAAAATCCTCAAATTTGGCAGAGACAAACCTATAGATTGAGTGAACCACAAAATGGATAAAACCAAATAAAAATATGGCAAAACACATAATAGTCAAACTATAAGGAGAAAAAAAATCATTATCTGTAAGGAAAAACAATTTGAATGACAGAAGATTAATCATCAGAAACCATGGGAGTCAGAAGGAAGGGCTTAAACATCAAGTTCTGGTAGAAAAGAACTGAACTGCCAACTCAGAATTCTGTATCCAGTGAAAATGTCCTTCAGGAATAAAGAGATAATCAAAGCATTTCAGATAAAGTAAAACTAATAAAAATATTTGTGAAATGGCAATATTGGCTAAAGAGGTTTCTCAAATGAAAAGAATATGATAAAAGAAAGAACCTTGCAATTAGGAAGAGAGAAAGAAACAATACAAAGAGCAAAAATATAGTCGCATACAATAGATTTTTCTACTCATGAATATTTTTAATTATGTTTGGAAGTTGAAATATAAATTAGAACATTTTCTAATGTGGGTCTCAAAGCATGTGGAGGAAATATTTATGATAATTGTTAAATAAATGGTAGAGGGCGAAAGTATGCAAGGGATTGTAAAGTTTTTAAACATTTTACTCAAATTGGTAAATGTTGATATCAATAGATTATGATAAGTGAAATATAGATATTAACTTATATATATGTCATATGTATATAGCAATACCTAGAACAACCAATAATAGTTAATTAAAGAGATACATTCAAACATGCTGTAGATAATTCAAATGGCATTCTTGAAGAAAGATAAAAGTCTAAATCATCAATAGGAATATATGAAAAAAGAAAACAGAAAAATGAAATACTGGGATAACTAACAGAACACAAAATAAAATGGTAGGATTGTGCCATAGCATTTCAGTGATTACATTAATTGTAAGTGGTCTGAATATGCTAACTGAAAGGTAGAAATTGACAGTGCTAAAAAAAATTGTATACTGTTTACAAAACTGTATACTATCACTTCAAATACAATGTTATAGATTGGTGGAAAACAAAAAATGGAAATACAAACCATAAAGACACCAATTTGAAGAAGTGGATATATTAATGTCAAAGAAAGTAGACTTCAGACGAAAGAAAATTATCAGAGAGGGAATTTACATAATGACAAGTGGCAGTTCACCAAGGAGACAATAAATATATATGCACCAAACAACAGAGCTGCAAATGGTATGAAGCAAAAACTGATAGATTAAAAAAAGGAATACAACTTACCAAAATTTGTTGGATGCAGTTTAAGCAGTGCTGAGAGGAAAATTTATAGTATTAAAAAGTTTATTGTTAGAAAACAATAAAGTTTAAAATCAGTAATAGAAACTACTACCCTGAACAATCTAGGTAAAGAAGAGCAAAATGAACCTAAGGCAAACAGAAAGTAAGAAATAATAAAGAGAACAAAGCCCTATAAATTGAAAAGAAAGTACCAGTAAAGAGAATCAGTATAACAACAAAAGCTGGTTCTTTGGAAACAAGCAAGGAAAGGATTAAAAAAAAAATAATAAAAACAACTAGAGAAGGAAAAAGATGTCAGAGGATTAGGAGACCCTATTTCAGCTGGACCCCTGAATTAAGCTACATGTTTTCCACAACATTCTGAACACTCTCCAAATCAGTCTGAGATTTAAGAAGATATATCTCTAAAAACAGAATATCTTTGGCAGTTTGTTTCGAGATATGAAGCAGGGAGCTGGGATATCCTGGGCAGATATTAGAAGATAATGGAAGTTGGGGAGGGGGAGTTGCCATAACCGCCTGAGCCGGGAAGGTGAAATCGCACAGGAGCACAAAAGCCTCCAATGCTGGGAACTGGACACAGACTCGCAGAAGAGCAGTTGCAGGGAAAAGATTTTAGGACAGCTCCCCAGACTGCAAACTGTAGCTATGGGTGTGTGCGTGCGAACTAGGGGTGGCTGGTGGTTTTAGAAGCACAAAGGGCAAAGATGTGTTTCGACCCAGAAGTAAGGGTTGGGAGTGCTGCTCTGGGGCACATAACCCAGGACACTGTGGTTTTTAGGAGCACGGAGAGAAATGGAGATAGTGTGGCCTGGAGAGCTCAGTGAAGATCAGACTGATCTCTCTGTTCTGAGACAGAGGTTTGGATACAGGGAAAGGTGCCAAAGAACAAAAGCCCCTAAAACCAGATTTCACTGAGCTCATCGCCCCTCCCCCCCCCAGGGGGGAAGGGCAACTCTGCCCAAATATGTTTACCTGAGTAGCAGCACAGCAGGGCCCTCCCCCAGAAGACAAGCTGGAGGAACAAGAGGCCAACAAACCTAAAGTCTCTGTAAAACCGGTGCATCTTGCTTGGGTTGTGGTAAATAATTTGGAGTGTACATTCCTTCAACCACTCCTCAACAGAATGATCAAGAAGAGGAAGCCCCAACAAAGGAAAGATTCAAAGATTGTGGCTTCTGTCACAGAACTAATGGATATGGGTATAACCAAGATGTCAGAAATTGACTTTAGAGTAACAATCATCACATAACAATAATCAACTATTAATGATGATCTAGACTCTCTAAGGGTGGAAATGCGATCTAATAAGGCCAAACTTAAAAATGCAATGAATGAAATGCAGTGTAAGCTGTACATGCTGACTGCCAGGTTACACAGGGTAGAAGAACAAATTAGATAGAGGATAAGATGATAGAAAAGAAGGAAATTGAAACGGCATAGGATAAACAAATTAAAACCCAAGGAATCAAACTGAAATTATTAGTGAAAACATGAAATGTTCCAATATCAGAATTATTGGGATCCCTGAGAGGTTGGAGAGAGAGAGGTCTAGAAGATAGATTTGAGCAAATTGTAGCTGAGAACTTTCCTAATCTGGGGAAGGAAACAAGCATTCATATCCTAGAGGCAGAGAGGACAGCTCCCAAGATCAATGAGAACAGACTGATGCCAAGACATATAATAGTACAGTTTACAAATCTTAGATCCAAGGAAACAATCTACAAAGTGATGACAAGGAAGAGATTTCATACATACAGAGGGAGGAATATCATAATAATGTCAGACCTGTCCACAGAGACCTGGCAAGCCAGAAAGGGCAGGAAAGACCTGTTCAAGGTACTAAATGAGAAGAAAATACAGACAAAGATACTTTATTCAGCAAAGCTGTCATTTAGAATGGATGGAGAGACAAGGAACTTCCAAGACTGGCAGACACTGAAGGAATATGTGACCACCAAGCTGGTCCTGCTAAAAATATGAAGGGAGGCTCTACAAAAGGAGAAGGACCTAAATGGTGATATAGAACAGAGATATATGGAGACAATCCATAGAAACAAGGACCTCACAGGCAACATGGTGACAACAAAATCTTATCTGTCAATAATCACTCTCACTGTGAACAGCCTAAATGCTCCCATAAAATGGAATAGGGTTGAAAATTGGATAAAACGACAGGACCCATCCATACGCTCTCTATGAGCATATTGAGAGACTCCTATTGAACTTAAAGATACATCCAGCCTGAAAGTGAAGGGATGGAGAACAATTTTTCATGCTAATGGGCCTCAAAAGAAAGCTGGGGTACCAATCCTCATATCAGACAAATTAGATTTTAACCTAAAGACTGTAGTTCGAGATGCAGAAGGACACTGTATCATTCTTACAGGGTCTATCCAACAAGAGGATCTAACAACTGTAAGTATCTATATCCCCAACGTGGGAGTAGCCAACTATATAAGCCAACTGTTAACCAAAATAAAGAGGCATATTGATAATAATACGCTAATAGTAGGAGAACTCAACACTCCACTCCCAGCAACTGACAGATCATCTAAGCAGAAAATCACTAAAGAAACAAGAACTTTGAATGACACACTGGACCAGATGGACCTCATAGATGTCTTACAGAACATTCCACCCTAAAACAACAGAATACTCATTTTTCTTGAACGCGCATGGAACGTTATTCAGGACAGACCACATGCTGGGTCACAAAACAGGTCTCATTCCATACCAAAAGATTGAGATTATTCCTGCGTATTCTCAGACCACAGTGCTGTGAAACTGGAACTCAATCACAAGAAAAATTTAGAAGAAATTCAAACACTTGGAAGCTAAAGACCATATCCTGCTCAAGAATGCCTGGGTCACTCAGGAAATCAAAGAAGAACTTAAACGATTCATGGAAACCAATGAGAACAAAGACCCATCGATCCAAAACCTATGGGATACGGCAAAGGCGGTCCTAAGGGACTGGGACATCCCAGTCTCACTCAAAAGAGAGAGAGAGAGAGAGAGAGAGAGAGAGAAAGGAAAAAGAAAAATCCCGAATACACAAGCTATCTTTACGCCTTAAAGATCTGGAGAGTCAACAACAAATTAAACCTAACCCACGCATGAAAAGGGAGACAACTATTAGAACAGAGATTGGCGAATTAGAAACCAGCAATACAGTAGAACCCGTTAATGAAAGTAGAAGCTGGTTCTTTGAAAGAATTAATAAGATCGATAAAACACTGGCCAGACTTATCCAAAGGAAAATAGAAAGGACCCAAATTAATAAAATTATGAATGAAAGGGGAGAGATCACGACTAACACCAAGGAAATAAAAGCAATTATCAGAAGTTATTGTCAACAGCTATATGACAATAAATTAAGCAGTCTGGAAGAAATGAATGCATTCCTGGAAACCTATACACTACCGCGACTGAAACGGGAAGAAACTGACAACCTCTGTAGACCAATAACCAGTTACGAGATTGAAGCACTGATCACAAACCTCCCCAAAAAACAACAGTCCTGGGCCTGACGGATTCCCTGGGGAATTCTACCAAACATCCAAAGAAGAAATAATACCTATTCTCATGAAGCTGTTTCAAAAAACAGAAGCAGAAGGAAAACTTCCAGACTCTTTCTGTGAGGCCAGGATTACCTTGATCCCCAAACCAGGCAAAGACCCCACCAAAAAGGAGAATTTCAGACCAATATCCCTGATGAATATGGATGCCAAAATTCCCAACAAGATCCTAGTTAAAAGGATCCAACAGTACATTGTAAAAGGATTATCCACCACAACCAGGTGGAATTTATCCCTGGGACACAGGGGTGGTTCAACATTGGCAAATCAATGTGATAGAACACATAAATAAGAGAGGAGACAAGAACCACATGGTCCTCTGAATTGATGCAGAAAAGGCATTTGACCAAATACGGCATCCTCCTTCCCCAATTAAAACTCTTTAGAGTATAGGGATAGAGGGAACATTCCTCAATTTCATAGAAAACCATCTGTGAGAAGCCCACGGCAAGTATCATTCCCAGTGGGGAAAAGCTGAGAGCCTTCCCACTGAGATCAGGAACACAACAAGGATGCCCACTCTCAGCCACTGTTGTTCATCTTCATACTGGAATTCCTATCACCAGCAATCAGACAACAAAAAGAAGTGAAAGGTGTTGAAATTAGCAAAGGAGAAGTCAAATTCTCTCTCTTCACAGATGACATGACACTCTATGTGGAAAATCCAAAATCTCCACCCCCAAATTACTAGAACTCACACAGCAATTCAGTAATGTGGCAGGAGGCAAAGCCAATGCACAGAAATCTGTTGCTTTTGTATACACTAACAATGAAACTGTAGGAAGAGAAATTAGGGAATTGATTCTATTTACCATAGCATCAAAACCATAAGATACCTTGGGATAAGCCTAACCAATGAGGTGAAGGATCTATACTTTAAAAACTAGAGAACACTTAGGAAGGAAATTGAAGAAGACACAAAAAGATAGAAAAACATTCCATGCTCATGGATCAGAAGAATACACATTATTAAAATGTCTGCACTGTGTGCACCCAAATGTTTATACCAGCAATGTCCACAATAGCCAAACTATGGAAAGAACCTAGATGTCCATCTAGTGGATAAAGAAGATGTGACATATATATATGGTGGAATACTATGCAGCCACCACGAAACCCTGAAATCTTGCCCTTTGCAAAGACGTGGATGGAACTACTAGGGTGTTATGCTAAGAGAAATAAGCCTATCAGAGAAAGACAGTTATCATATGATCTCACTGAAATGAGGAATTTGAGAATCAAAACAGGATCATAGGGAAAGGGAGCAAAGAACGAAACAAGATGAAACAAGAGAAGGAGACAAACCATAAGAGACTCTTAATCTCCGGAAACAAACTGAGGGTTGCTGTAGGAGAAGGAGGTGGTAGGAATGGAGTGGCTGGGTGATGGACATTGAGGAGGGTATGGTTTATGTTGAGTGCTGTGAATTGTGTAGGACCGATGAATCACAGACCTGTGCCCCTTAAACATATAATACATTATATGTTGATTAAAAGAATAAATTTCACAACAAGCCTATGCTTCCCAGAGCAATCTATACTTTCAACGCCATCCCAATCAAAATACCAATGGCATTTTTCAATTTGCTGGGACAAACAATCCTAAAATTTCTTTGGAATCAGAAAAGACCCTGAATCGCCAAGGAAATGCTGAAAAAGATAAAAGCAAAACAAAACTGGAGGCATTACGTTGCCTGATTTCAAGCTATATTACAAAGCTGTGATCACCAGGGCAGCATGGTACTGGCACAAAAACAGACACATAGATCAATGGGACAGAACAGAGAGTCCAGATATGGACCCCCAACTCTATGGTGAACTAATCTTCGACAAAGCAGGAAAAAAAGATCTTGAACAGCTATATAGAGAGGAATGAAACTTGACTGTTCTCTTACACAGTACACAAAGATAAACTCTAAATGGATGAAAGACCTCCCTGTGAGACAGGAATCCATCAAAATCCTAGAGGCGAACATAGGCAGTGACCTCTTTGACATCGTCAACAGGAACTTCTTTCAAGACACGTCTCCGAAGGCAAGGGAAACAACAGTGAAAATAAACTTTTAAGATAAAAAGCTACACAGCAAAGGAAATAGTCAACAAAACAAAAAGGCAACCCACGGAATGGGAGAAGATATTTGCAAATGACACTATAGGAAAAGGGCTAGTATCCAAGATCTATAAAGAACTTCTCAATCTCAACACCCAAAAACCTATCAAGTCAAAAAATGGGCAGAAGACATGAAAGGACACTTCTCCAAGAAGACATACAAATGGCTAACAGATACATGAAAAAATGTTCAACATCATTAGCCATCAGGCAAATTCACATCAAAACCACACTGAGATACTACCCCATACCAGTTAGAATGGCAAAATTTGACAAGACAGGAAA